>JBBPTX010000599.1:0-19998 GCA_038094595.1 Pulveroboletus aff. annulatus | reverse complement strand
CCACTGATCTAGAAGGGCCCGTAGATCCCCTGTGTCTAGCACAGTGTCTAGGTCGGGTTTTCCCTTGATTAGATAAAGAAGCGTCCGTATGCGCAAAGTAAGGATGAGAAAATATATAGCTGTAACAACAATAGTAAGAGATCACATGATAATGGTGGTAGAAAATAAAGAGGCATGGGTATGTGTTTCAATTCAGACATATCACTAATATGTATATCTTTGTTTGTGGCACCAAACAATGGCAAACAAACCATTATATAGCCATAATTCCATATCTTGTATCAAAAGTCCAAAAAGCGTTACTGTTACGCGTGGCCGTGGGTATGGTCGCGCGTAGACCTACTAACGCCTAGTAGGGCTGAGGGGATCTGTCGTCTGTATCGACGGCGACATGAGGCCAGCCATAGGGATGCTGGGTCGATGGTACCATCAAGGGGGTTGACGGGTCAAGAGATAACTGCTGCCTAGCTTGGTGAACAGGTCGAAGGTTCTTAGGGTGAGGACACACGAAGGCGGGTGAGCCGTAGTGTGAAGCATTCACTTAATGGTAGAACGAAGACACGAGGAGTGGAAGCGATGGATTGCTTGTACTATCTAGGCGGTAAACCGTAGGTAGAACTAAGCTGAGAAGAAAAAGGGGAAACCCTGTTGGAGGGTTTTATATAGTGAAATAAAGGCGTGACAGTTACATGTCACAGTAGTTAAGGGCCAGCGTGGTAAATGGCATTAGAAATGGAGGACCAATAGCAAAACCACGCATGAGAAGAGAAAGTTAAGGGCTGGCGCATACGGCGTAAGAAGATCAGAAGATAAAGAGTACCTGCGCGGTGGAGGATAAGCATGCTTACGAGGTGGATGGAATGTCGTAGAATGACATGGAAGGAATGAGGAGTAAGCATGAGAAACGGAAAGGTATCAGTCCGATAGAGAAAGTAAAGAAAAAGTGTTCGTCCTGCGAGCGAATCGTAACATTACCCCCTGAGTAACCCGAAGCTACGGCGAGGATTCCTTACAAATCCCTAAAGGCAGGTCCCGGGGAGCCGGTGATGTTGGCATAACCGACGTTGTCCAACTCATCTCCGTCCTCGTAAGGGGAGGGGGCACGAGGAGAGGATGGCGCAGGACAGTAGGATTGTTGAGAGGAGGAGGAAGAGGACTGACGAGGGGTACGGCGGGGAGTGGCTCGACGGACAATCTGCCCGTTATGGAACGCGGCCTGGGGACGACAAGGCGTGGACTTTGCGGAGGCTTGAGCGCGAGGGGAAGTGAGGCGGGAGGCGAGGGAACGAGAGGGCCCTGGGCAACGGGCGAGAGAGTGGCCTGGTGCTCGTTGGCGACATCCCGTGCAGGTATACTGCTGACAGGAAAGCTGAGTATGGCCAAGGCAGTGGCATTGGAAGCACCGTTGATTGAAGTGAGGATGTCCCGGGTAAACGCGATCTCTCCCTTTCTGGCTGGTCCACCAGTCGTTGAGTGTCTGCCTATGAATAGGCGACCCATCCCGTAAGACTTCGTTGCCGAGTCCTTGACCTGCAGCGGCAAGATCTCGGAAATGGTTATCGACGTCTAGGAGGAACGAGTCATAACCCATCTGGAAGGCATGTGAATACGACTGGTAGCGCGCGTGGTAAATGAAATCCTGCATGGTCCTGCCAAGCGTAGTGTGAGGGAAAACTGGGCCTGAGCCGGAGACGAAGGCGGCGATGTGATTGATCTGCATCACGGATTCGAACCAAGTGAAGATGGGTGACCCATCGGAAGAATATACACTAATGGGGACTCGAAGGCAATCGTCAGACAAGAGGGAATGGAAGCGGACGTAATGCTCATCAGTAAATCGTTCCTCCCGGACTCTGCCGGTGTGGCGGTGGCTAGAGACGTCCAAGGGGACTTGAGAGTCCCATCCAGAGTGGGCAATGAGGGAGTCTGGCTTGGCACGCAGACGAGCTGGGGGCGGTGGACTCCTAGGAACGACGGTGGTCCGGGAGAAGGTTCCCGATGGGGCGGAGGTGTAAACGATGGCGAGGATGCAATCCTGCCAGAGATGGGAGAGACATGGGAGGAGGGAACATCGCCAACAAGAGTGGCGAAGTTAACAGGCTGAGGGGCGGCGGGGCGAGTAGGAGAGACCCTTGCGGGGTCGAGAGTGGGAAGACGGACTGTGCTGGGGTTGGTGGTGGGTGCGGCTGCAGGGGTGTCAACATTGGTGAATTCGATAGTCATGAGGAGGAGGTGGAGAGGGTTTATGTGCGGCGTGGTGGGCGAGCAGATGTGGGAGAGAAAGCGCGGGGGTGACGTCTTTTATAGTCTTCTAGTAGCTCCGACGAATGTTTTAGATTCCGCTCGGGTTCCCAGGATTCTTCTTCGGCTGAGTACCCTTTCCATCGGATCAGATACTGGTGGGCCGACGGCATTCCGCGATGCCGTATGATACGTTCTATTTCATATTCTTCTTGTCCTTCGACAAGATCCGGGGGCAGCGTGGGGAAGTTTGGGCCATGTACGTCGTTTTCGCGATAGGGTGATAACAGAGAAGTGTGGAACGTGTTGTGGATTTTCCATGTTCGTGGGAGTCGGAGGCGATAGGAGACGGGGGAGATGATGTCGGAGATAACGAAGGGACCTTCGCATTTTGCGGCGAACTTCGGATCTTGGACGGACCTTTTAAGGTTCCTGGCCTCCAGCCAAACTCGTTGTCCCTTCTTGAAGGGTATGAATTTTGACTTAGACCTGGATGCCATGATTTGCCACGCAAGTTCATGGGATGCGAGAGCTTCGTCTCGTAGGGCAGTCAGCTCTTTGAGACGGGTTTCAATGGCGGGGATGTTGGTTTCGGCAATGACTGATGGAAGGGCACGAGGTTCATATCCCATCATGAGGTAGAACGGGGACTTGCCGGTGACGGAATGAGGGCAGTGGTTGTGCGTAAATTCGGCGTGGGAGACGTGATCGGACCAAGTGGAGGGGTGATTTCCACAGTAGATGTGGAGGTAAGTCTCGACCTCCTGGTTGACGCGTTCAGTTTCGCCGTCAGTTTGTGGGTGGTACACAGTGGAGAGGGATAGATCATAGTTGAGAAGTCGGCCGAGCTCTTTAGCGAAGGTGGAGGCAAATTGTGGGCCACGATCAGAGATGATTTTCTCATAGAGACCGAAGCGGAGGTATACTTTGTGGAAGAAGAGCGCGGCTACGCCTTCAGCGGTGATAGTTTTCTTCGTGGGGCAAAGAATTACCCCCTTAGTAAGGCCGTGGTCCACCATGACCAATAACGAGTCAAATCCCCCAGAGAGCGGGAGATCGGTGATCAGATCGCAAGAGACCTGTTGGAAAGGTCGGGAACAGGAGGACCGGATCGGGACAAGCGGGGGAACGGTAGGGTGTGTGTTCGCTTTATTGTGCTGGCACACGGCGCAGCCCTCAACGTAAGAGCAGACAAAGGAGGCGAGGCCTGGCCACCAGAACTCGGAGGCAACGAGCTGGCAGGTTTTGAGGTAACCGGGGTGACCGGCGGAATCATGATCATGAGAGTGCTGGATGATAGCGCGGCGAAGGTCACAGTCGGGAGGGACGTAGACGCGGCCCTGATACTGGAGGATGCCGTCGGAGTATTGCCAATCGGCCAAGCGGGAGCGAAAGGCGGGAGGAAGGGTGCCATCAAGCTCCTGAAGCTTGTGGAGGACGAGGTCGTCAGAGGCGGAGGCAGAGGCGATATGGTTAGAAAGGGCGGAGTCGATGAGGCAAACAAAGAGGGCGTCGGGGAGGAGGGTTACTCCAACGTTATTGGAGTCGGCGCGGGGAAGGAGATCCAGGCGATGGGAGAGGGCGTCCGGACCAGCGAGTTGGGTACCAGGTACATGGGTGATGGAGTAGTCGTAGTCAGCGAGGTCAAGGAGCCATCAGGCTTGGCGACGATTGAGGTCTTGGGGGCGACGGAAGTACGTGAGGTTCTTGTGGTCAGAGAATACTTTGACTGGGAAGGGAGAGCCATGGAGGTATTGCCTCCAGGCTTTGAAACCGTGGATAACAGCCAAGAGCTCCCTGTCGTGGATGTCATAGTTGCGTTCTGAGGAGGAGAACGATTGTGATAAGTAGGAACAGGGGTGCCAATCCCCGTTTGCGTCGGTTTGTAACAGAATTCCCCCCGACGCGTATTTAGAGGTGTTGGTGGCCATGGCAAAAGGGCAAGAAATATCAGGCATAAATAGAACAGGCTTACGGAGGAACGATTCCTTGAGTTGCTCGAAAGCGACTTGCTGAGCGGGCGTCCATGTCCAGGGCATAGTTTTCTTGGTGAGATCGATGAGGGGTCGAGCGATATTGGAATATCCCGGAGTGAAACGTCTGTAAAAGTTAGCGAAACCAAGGAAGGATCGGACGTCTTTGACTTTTTGTGGTGTAGGCCACTTAATGATTCCGTTGAGCTTGACGGGATCCATAGCGAGTTGTCCTTCTTTGACAATCATTCCGAGGTATTCAACTTCGGAAACGGCGAATTGGCATTTCTCTAGCTTGAGATGAAGGTGGAGGTCCGTCATCCTTTGGAGGACATGGCGAGTACGTTCTGTGTGGGTGGTGTCGTCTGGGGAGAAGATGAGAAGATCGTCCATGTAGATTACTAACCATCCTTCGGCGATCATATCGCGGAAGGAGTCGTTCATAAAACGTTGGAACGTCGCTGGGGAGTTAGTCATTCCGAAGAACATAACCATCGGTTCGAAGAGTCCTTTGTGAGTGAGGAAGGCTCCTTTCCATTGATGTCCATCCTTGATACGTACGTTGTTATATCCCCACCGCACGTCGAACTTGGTGAAGACGTGAGCCCCCTTGAGTTTGTCTAGAAGGTCGGAGATCAATGGTAGCGGATAGGCATCGCAAACAGTGTGTTCGTTGAGATACCGGTAGTCTTGGCAGGGGCGGAGTTTGCCGTCTTTCTTTTTGACAAAGAAAAATGGTGACGCTTGAGGAGAGTTCAAGGGACGGATTTTGCCAGCGGCAAGGTTTTCATCAAGAAAGTCTTCGGTGGCCTTCTTTTCGTCAGGGGTGAGCAGGTAGAGCTTGCCAATCTTGGGAGTAAACGAGTCTTTGACGTTGATTTCGTGGTCGTAGGGTCTGGAGGGGGGAAGTGAATCAGCAGATTCTTTAGCGAAGACTGGGGCAAAGTCTTTATAGGCGTCAGGGAGTGTGATCTGTGGTTTGGCTTTTTCAGTGGTGGCTGCGAGTTCTGTGGCGGTGGTGAGCTTGGCAACAAGCTTCGGGTGAGTCTGGTGGTATCGAGATCCCGACCTAAGGATTCGTTGACAAGAGTTGGCGTGGAGTGCGTGGCGAATGTAAAGGTTCCCATCTGGCATATCAAGGAACGTAGAGAGGGTGTGGTCAGGGACGGTTTTGACCAGGACGTGACGAGGTGGCTTGGAAGGCAGCGCCCTGGGTTGGGCTTCATTATGTCGTTTAAGGTCGGCGACATGGATATGGTAGAGAGAGGCAGACTCGTCTACCGTTTCTGGGATGCTGATCGTCCGCGAAGACCAGTCGATGGAAGGATTCGTGAGTTTCAACCAGGGCGTTCCAAGAATTACGTTCTCAGACCCGCAATGCATGACGTGGAAACGTATGTGTTGGGCAATGCCATCGATGTTGGTGAACAGAGAGGTGGTATAGCGAATGGCTCCCTTGGCATTGGGAGTTTGATCGACATTGTTGACAGGGATAGGCATTGGGAGTTTGTCGAGGGGAAGTCGGTTTTTTCGGGCGAAGTCCCAATCAAGGCAATTGATATCTGCGCCACTATCGATAAGGGTGTGAGTGTCGACGGTTTTCATGGTGTGCGAAGGATCAATGAGTTGGAGGGGAATACGCATTGATTTCTTTGACGTGGATACAAGTACAGGTGCACACGTAATGGGAGGAACTACTGACGTCGAGGCAGCATTCTGTTTCAAAAATCCTGAGAGCTAAGAGCAACGCGAGAGACCTTGGGTTCTTCATCGTCGTCTTCTTCATCTATCTCTTGTAGTCGAGGGACTTCTTCCTCATCTTCAACTTCTACTTCTACCACTTTCCTGACGACCTTCTTCGGCCTTGGGGTGTTTGAAGTAAATGTGGGGCAGTTGTTAGCCCAGTGTCCTTTCTGGCGGCAATGGAAACATTTGCCTTCCTTACAGCATTGTTCTCGTTCGGCTGGGGTGAGTCGTGGGAGGTGGACAGCATCAACATCCATGGCGTTGGGATCTCTAGTAGGAGCAGGGGTGGAGTATTGATGGTACGTGTGGCGGGTGGGGGTCTTATGACGAGCGGCGATTTCTCAAGCATGCTCCATATGGGTTTGGAACGTAACGGCTTTCTTCAGCCATGTGTCGACTGTAGTGGGGACCGTTTCCATAGCTAGGATACGGCGCATGAGGGCGTCAGGGATGGCGGCTGAGTAGTAGCCGATGAGAACGTTGTCGTCGGTGATGCCAGCAATGGCACAGTGGTTCTGGAACTGAGCATTGTACTCAGTGAGCGAAGGGGAGTGTCCACCGTTTTTGGTGGCGGTCATGCGGGTGGTGGTGAGCCAGGCAATCGTGTTGCCGGTGGTATCATAGTGTTTAAATGCCAAAATGAAGGCGTCATGGAAGTCGGACCAAGAGCCCATGGAGATTGTGCCATCTGCTGTGATCTTTGAGGATCTGAAGGTGTTTGCCCATGTGAGAGCGGGGCCCCGAGCCATATACGAAAGCGCAAAAGTGATACGTTTCGGGTCAGAGTTGTACACGTCGGCATTGACGTTGAGGTAAAAGGCGACGGAATCAAACCATTGTTTGGCTGTCTTGTAATCGCCATCGTACTTGTCTGGAGTGCCGATGCGGAGTTCAAGGGGTTTCGTAGTCATAGTGGGTGATGGAGGACAGGAAATTGGGGGAAAGATATGGCCGGTTTGGCGTCTGGGTGTCGGGGACGGGGGAGTCTGGGGACGAGGTATCTGCACAGAAGCAGAGAAGTTGTGGGCAAGGTCGCGAGTGGCGAGTTCTTCGTCAGAGTCTAATAAAGGTTCGTCGTGGTCTTCGTCCCAGTATGCTTGGTTGGGATCGTCGGGGGTGTCAGAGGAATCAGAGTGCGAAGTACACGGAGGTTCTCGAGGGTTCCAATGCAGATCTGTGGTTCGAGTGTTTCGGTGGGAAGCTATGGTGGGCGGCGTACGTGATAGTACCCGAATGAGGAGGCAGCTTAGTTCTTTTGTTACGCGTGGCCGTGGGTATGGTCGCGCGTAGACCTACTAATGCCTAGTAGGGCCGAGGGGATCTGTCGTCTGTATCGATGGCGACGTGAGGCCAGCCGTAGGGATGCTGGGTCGATGGTACCGTCAAGGGGGTTGACGGGTCAAGAGGTAACCGCTGCCTAGCTTGGCGAACGGGTTGAAGGTTCTTAGGGTGAGGACACACGAAGGCGGGTGAGCCGTAGTGTGAAGCGTTCACTTAATGGTAGAACGAAGACACAAGGAGTGGAAGCAATGGATTGCTTGTACTATCTAGGCAGTAAACCGTAGGTAGAACTAAGCTAAGAAGAAAAAGGGGAAACCCTGTTGGAGGGTTTTATATAGTGAAATAAAGGTGTGACAGTTACGTGTCACAGTAGTTAAGGGCTGGCGTGGTAAACGGCATTAGAAATGGAGGACCAATAGCAAAACCACGCATGAGAAGAGAAAGTTAAGGGCCGGCGCATACGGCGTAAGAAGATCAGAAGATAAAGAGTACCTGCGCGGTGGAGGATAAGCATGGTTACGAGGTGGATGGAATGTCGTAGAACGACATGGAAGGAATGAGGAGTAAGCATGAGAAACAGAAAGGTATCAGTCCGATAGAGAAAGTAAAGAAAAAGTGTTCGTCCTGCGAGCGAATTGTAACAGTTACAATGGTATTGCTGTTTTGAAATGGTCATATCTCACCAGCCCCTGAGCCAAATCACATGACCCAGGGACCGTTTTGGTAGCCAAGAGTATGCACTTTATTTCATCTTACATAATCTAAGCGAAATTCCCATGAATGATTGCATTGTACTACACACACTGCATTTTAGTCAAACATTGTAACGCTTTTTGGAGTCACTGTATATATCATCTATCTTTCTTTTTGTAGTGTGAGGTGTTCCTGACTGAATACTTGACTCACCTTCATCTTCAGAGTGGAGCTTCCAGAGTTGGCTAGCTCAAATAGAAATTCAGCTCTGGGCCAGTGTATTCTGTTGATCAATTCAGTAAGCATTCACAGCAAATACAATCATGAGCACTTGCTAGTGAAAAGCAGCATTTTCTTTGACAATCCATACTTCCTTTACTTGTCACATAACAGGAAAGTCACTTGTGATGACCAGCACTTCCTTGGCTATCGATTTTATGGATAAGTATTTTCTATATTTGAGGTTTTGAATAGTGTGACCCAGTACTCGAACTACTACCATAGCAAGTTTTTCCATGCCCAAAAGGCAGGCAAGGACAGTGTTTAGCCAAAAAATATGTACATATTCCAATGCCCCTCCAGGTGTCACTATACACCTAAATGAACCCAACAACACCTAGAAAACCCTGCTATGTATGCTACATCCCACTCAACAATCCACTAACCAAGAGCCCCAACCAGTATGTAGACCTGACCACCATCAAGAACCAATACCCACACTGTTACAGCTATATTATTTTTCACCTTTGCCTAGCGCATACGAACACTTTTATCTTATCAAGGGAAAACCTGACCTAGACACTGTGCTAGACACAGGGGATCTACGGGCCCTTCTAGTTCTGCGGGCTTCACCTTCACCTCTTCACATTCGCCCCACAGATCACAGCACGTATTTAATACCTCGTGATCATCACAGACCTCACATCAGTCACCCCCATCACTGTGATGTGATCTCTTATCTTTAATTACCGTTGACACCTTCCATTCCACCCACCCACAGCAGATCAACGGCTGGTAAACACATGTATCTATTAATCTCCATTACAGGCCAACTCCTCATGTCGATCATGTTGGGCCTAGGGGATGGACTTATGTAGATATGTATCTAGATCGGTACATAACATGTATCTACACATAGAACAGTATATAAAGCGAGACTGGACGGAGCTCAGTCTCCAGTCTAGTTCTCTTGTCCTCCTGCCTACAGTCTTACCCACGGGATTCAGCTTCCCTCCGCTATATATCGGGATACAGCTCCCACTCACTTCATTTCTCATCCTTGGGATAGATTCCCTTTCAAAGAACGTAACGATGGTGATAGCCTATTAAAGTAACGAAGACTCGTAGTCGCAACACACACCACACCACCATACCAAGCTCCAACCTAAGCATCCTATACCCACAGTACTATGATACTAATGTATGACTACCCTACTGAAACCCCCACCCAAATGCCCACACCCAATAGACAATATCCACACAGAACCTATGCCCCAATCTACATTTCCACTGGCAACCCTCAAACCCTCCTTACCTCCACCTCACCTATCCACTCTGTTGATCCACTGTTACACGTGGCCTCTGGTAAGGTCGCACACAGACCTACTAATGCCTAGTTAAGGTTGAGGGTTCGGTCGTTCATATATACGATGACGTTGGGCCAGCCGTAGGGATGCTGGATCGAAAGTACCATCAAGGGTGTTAACAGGTCAAGGTAACCGCTGTCTAGCTTGACAAGCGGGTCAAAGGGGTTCGAAGGCATAGAGACACACAAAGGTGAGGAGCCAAGTGTGAAGCGTTCACTTAATAGTAGAATGAAGACTTGGGAGTAAAGGCAAGTGGATTGCTAGCGCTAACTAGGCGACAAGCCGTAGGTAGAACTAAGCTAAGGAAGAGAGATGAAGGGCCCTGTTGAAGAGTTTATATAGTGAAATAGAAACGTGACAGTTATGTGTCACAATGGTTAAGGGCTGGCGTGGGAAGTGGCGTTAGAAACAAGAAGAACAATAGAGAAGCCACATGTGAGAGAGAAACGTTAAGGGCTGGCACAATCGGCATGAGAAGATCAGAAGGAAAAGAGTACTTGCACAGTGGAGGATAAGCATGCTTATGAGAGATATGGAATGTCATGGAGTGACATGGAATGATGCAAGTTAAGTGTGAGAAGAGAAAAGTATTAGTTCAATATCGTAAGAAGGGAACAAGTGTTCGTCCTGCGAGCGAATTGTAACATTACCCCCTTAGTAACCCGAAGCTACGGCGAGGATTCCTTACAATTCCCTGAAAGCAGGTCCCGGGGAGCCAGTGATGTTTGCATAGCTGACATCATCTAATTTGTCTCCGTCTTCATAGGGTGAAGGAGTGTGGGGAGAGGATGGCGCTGGATGATAAGAATTCTGTGAGGAGGAGGATGACTGACGAGAGGTACGGCGGGGAGTGGCTCGATGGACGATTTGT
The DNA here is from genome assembly GCA_038094595.1 of Pulveroboletus aff. annulatus. Taxonomy (NCBI): domain Eukaryota; kingdom Fungi; phylum Basidiomycota; class Agaricomycetes; order Boletales; family Boletaceae; genus Pulveroboletus; species Pulveroboletus aff. annulatus. The sequence goes on along the minus strand of JBBPTX010000599.1, from coordinate 9,607 downwards.
CCATTATGGAACGCGGCTTGAGGGTGGCGGGGAGTGGACGTAGACGAGGACAAGGTGCGAGGAGAAGTAAGGCGAGATGCAAGAGGGCGAGAGGTTCCTGAACAATGGGTGAGAGAGTGACCAGGTGCATGTCAGAGACACCCTGTGCAGACGTGCTGCTGACAGGATAACTGGGTATGTCCGAGACAACTGCATTGGAAGCACTGTTGGTTGAAGTGAGGGTGTCCAGGGTAGACGTGATCTCTGCTGTTACGACCGGTCCACCAGTCATTAAGCATTTGCTGGTGAATAGGTGATCCATCCCTCAGGACTTCGTTCCCAAGTGCTCAACCTGTGGCAGTGAGATCTTGGAAGTGGTTATTGATGTTGAGGAGAAAGGTATCATAACCCATTTGAAAGGCATGAGAATACAACTGGTAGTGTGCATGGTAGATGAAGTCCTGCATAGTCCTGCTGAGGGTGGTGTGAGGAAAGATCAGGCCAGAGCCAGAGATGAAGGCGGCAATGTGGTTTAACTGCATCGCGGTTTCGAATCAAGTAAAAATAGGAGAGCCATCAGAAGAATAAACACTAATTGGAACATGAAGGTGATCGTCAGACATAAGCGAGTGGAAGCAAACATAATTCTCATTGGTAAAACATTCTTCTTGGAGTCGGTTGGTATGTCGATGAGCGGAGACGTCCAAGGGGACCTGGGAATCCCATCCTGAGTGGGTGATAAGAGAGTCCGAGCTTGGTGCGCAGACGAGCTGAGGGCAATGAACACCTAGGAAGGATGAGGGTCCTGGAGAAGGTTCTCAATAGGGTAGAGGAGTAAACATTGGCGAGGATTGGATCCTGCCTGAGACAGGGGAGATGTGGGACTGGGGAACATCACCAACAAGAGTGGCAAAGTTGACAGGTTGAGGGGCGGTGGGGTGAGTAGGAGAGACCCTCTCGGGGTCAGTAGTGGGATGGCAGACAGTGTTGGGGTTCGTAGAGGGTGCAGCGGCAGGGGTGTTGACATGGGTAAATTCGATGGCCATTAGAAGAAGATGAAGTGGATTTATTTGTGGTGTGGTGGGCGAGCAGATGAGAGAGAGAAAGCGTGGGGGTGTCGTCTTTTATAATCATCGAGTAACTCCGACGAATGTTTTAGGTTCCGCTCGGGTTCCCATGATTCCTCTTCTGCGGAGTACCCTTTCCATCGGATCAGGTATTGACAAGCCAACAGCATGCCATGATGCTGTACGATTTGTTCTATTTTGTATTCCTCTTGCCCTTCGACAAGATCTGGAGGCAGTGTAGGGAAGTTAGGGCTGTGGATGTTGTTTTTGCGATAGGGTGATAACAGAGAAGCGTGGAACGTGTTGTGAATTTTCCATGTTCATGGGAGTCAGAGGCAGTAGGAGACGGGGGAGATGATGTCAGAGATAATGAAAGAGCCTTCGTATTTTGCGGTGAACTTTGGATCTTGGACGGACCTTTTAAGATTCCTGGCTTTGAGCCAAACTCGTTGTCCCTTCTCAAAGGGTACAAATTTCGACTTAGACCTAGACGCCATGACCTGACGTGCAAGTTCATGGGATACAAGGGCTTCGTCTCACAGGGTGGTCAGCTCTTTGAGGTGGGATTCGACTGTGGGGATGTTGGTGTTGGCAATCACTGAAGGAAGGGCATGGGGTTCATATCCCATCATGAGGTAGAACGGGAATTTGCCAGTGACGGAATGAGGGCAGTGATTATGTGTGAATTCGGCGTGGGAGATATGTTCAGACCAGGTAGAGGGGTGATCCCCGTAGTAGATGCGGAGATAAGTCTCAACTTCTTGATTGACACATTTGGTTTCACCGTCGGTCTGGGGGTGATATGCCGTAGATAGGGAGAGGTCATAATTCAGGAGGTGGCCAAGTTCTTTGGCAAAGGTGGAGGCAAACTGTGGACCTTGATTGGAAATGATCTTGTTGTAGAGACCGAAGCAGAGTAGACTTTGTGGAAAAAGAGTGCTGCGATGCCTTCGGCAGTGATGGATTTCTTGGTAGGGCAAAGAATTACCCCCTTAGTAAGGCCATGGTCCACCACAACCAATAAGGAGTCAAATCCCCCAGACAGTGGGAGATCGGTGATTAAATTGCAAGAGACCTGTTGGAACAGGCGAGAGCAGGAGGAGGGAATAGGGACAAGTAGAGGGGACATAGGATGAGTGTTGGCCTTGTTGCACTGGCACATGGCACAGCCCTCAACATAGGAACGGACGAAGGAGGTGAGGCCAGGCCATCAAAACTCATTTGCGACAAGTTGACGGGTTTTTAAATAATCAGGGTGGCCGGCAAAGTCATGGTCATGGGAGCGCTGGACGACAGCACAGCAAAGGTCACAGTCGGGAGGGACATAGATGCGTCCGTGGTACTGGAGAACGCCATCGGTGAATTGCCAATCTGAGAGGTGGGAGCGAAAGGCTGGGGGAAGAGATCCATCGATCTCTTGCAATTTGTGGAGAATGAGGTCATTGGAGGCAGAGGCAGATGCAATGTGGTTGGAGAGGGCAGAGTCAATGAGGCAAACAAAGAGGGCATCAGGTAGAAGAGTCACTCCGATATTATCAGAGTTGGCACAGGGAAGGAAGTCGGGGTGGCAGGAGAGGGCATCTGGTCTGGCAAGTTGGGTTCCAGGGATGTGGGTGATTGAATAGTCGTAATCTGCAAGGTCGAGGAGCCAGCAGGCTTGGCATTGATTGGGGTCTTGGGGATGGCAGAAATATGTTAGATTCTTGTGGTCTGAGAAGACTTTGACGGAGAAGGGAGAGCCATGGAGATACTACCTCCAGGCTTTGAAACTGTGGATAATGGCCAAGAGCTCCCGATCATGGATGTCGTAGTTTCATTCTGAAGAAGAGAATGATTGGGATAAGTAAGAGCATGGGTGCCAATCCCCATTGGCATTGGTTTGTAGGAGAATACCCCCAGACACATATTTGGACACGTTGGTGGCCATGGCAAAAGGATGAGAGATATCGGGCATAAAGAGAATAGGCTTACAGAGGAACAACTTCTTGAGTTGTTCGAAGGTGGTCTGCTGAGTAATAGACCATGACCAAGGCATGGTCTTCTTAGTGAGGTTGATGAGGGGATGAGCGATGTTGGAATATCCAGGGATGATGTGTCTGTAGAAATTAGCGAAACCAAGGAAAGAACGGACATCTTTGACTTTCTGTGGCATTGGCCATTTGGCGATACCATCAAGTTTGATGGGGTCCATAGCGAGCTGTCCCTCTTTGATGATCATGCTGAGATATTTGACTTCGGGGGCAGCGAATTGGCATTTTTCCAACTTGAGGTGGAGATTGAGTTCCGACATTCATTGAAGGACATGGTGGGTTCGTTCGGTGTGGGTCTCGTCATCTGGGGAGAAGATGAGTAAGTCATCCATGTAAATAACTAACCATCCTTCAGCAATCATGTCGAGGAAGGAGTCATTCATGAATCATTGGAATGTTGCAGGTGAGTTGGTCATGCCAAAGAACATGACCATAGGTTCAAAGAGTTCTTTGTGAGTAAGGAAGGCACCTTTTCATTGATGCCCATCCTTAATATGTACGTTGTTATATCCCCACCGAACGTTGAATTCGGTGAAGACGCATGCTCCTTTGAGTTTATCTAGGAGGTCAGAGATCAAGGGTAGAGGGTAGGCATCGCGAACAGTGTGTTTGTTGAGATACCTATAATCTTGGCAAGGGCAGTGTTTGCTGTCCTTCTTCTTGACAAAGAAGAACGGTGACGGTTGGGAAGAGTTTGAGGGGCGAATTTTCCTGGTGGCAAGGTTTTTGTCAAGAAAGTCCTCGGTGGCTTTCTTTTCATTGGGTGTGAGTGGATAGAGTTTGCCAATCTTCGGGGTGAACGAGTCTTTGATGTTGATTTCGTGATTGTATGGTCTAGACGGGGGAAGGGAGTCGGCAGATTCTTTGGCGAAGACTGGAGCGAAGTCTTTGTATACGTCGGGTAGAGTAACTCTTGGCTTAGCTTTTTCGGCGGCTGCCGCGAGTTCTGTGGTGGTGGTGAGTCTGGTGACAAGCTTCGGGTGAGTTTGATGATATCAGGAACCGGATTTTAGAACCCATTGGCAAGAGTTGTTGTATAACGCACGATGGACATAGAGATTTCTGTTGGGCATGTCTAGGTAGGTAGAGAGTGTGTGGTCGGGGATAGTCTCGACCATCACATGGCATGGGGGCTTTGAAGGGGAAACTTGAGGTTGTACGTCGTTGTGTCGCTTGAGATCTGCGACATGAATATGGTAGAGGGTGGTGGATTTGTCTACTGTCTCGGGGATGTTGATCGTTTGCAACGACCAATTGATGGAGGGATTCGTAAGTCATAGCCAGGGCGTCCCGAGAATCACGTTCTCAGACCCGCAATGCATAATGTGGAAGCGTATGTGTTGGGCGATCCCGTTGATGTTTGTGAATAGGGAGGCGGTGTAGCGAATGGCTCCTTGGGCGTTTGGTGTCTGGTCAACGTTGTTGACTGGGATGGGGGTCGGGAGTTTGTCGAGGGGAAGTTGATGCTTTCAAGCAAAGTTCCAGTTGAGGCAATTGATATCTGCTCCACTGTTGATGAGGGCATGGGTGTCAATGGTTTTCATGGTGTGCAAGGGGTCGATGAGTTGTAAAGGGATATGCATTGATTTCTTGGATGTGGATACAAGTACAGGTGCACACGTAATAGGAGGAACTACTGACATTGAGGCAGTGTTCTGTTTCAAAAATCCTGGGAGGTAAAGGCGATGCAAGACACCTTGGGTTCTTCATCGTCGTCGTCTTCGTCAACAATCTCTTGTAGCCAAGGGACTTCTTCTTCGTCCTCTACTTCCACTTCTATGACCTTCCGAACAACCTTCTTCGGCCTCAGGGTGTTTGAAGTGAAGGTAGGGCATGTGGTTGCTCAGTGTCCCTTCTGTCGACAATGGAAACACCTGCCTTCTTTTCGGCATAGCTCCCGTTCTGTGGGGGTGAGTCGGGGAAGGCAGATGGTGTCAATGTCCATAGCGTTGGGGTCCTTAGCGGGGGTGGGAGTGGTGTACTGGTGGTATGTGTGGCGTGAGGGAGTCTTATGATGAGCGGTGATTTCTTTAGCACACTTCATGTGGGTCTGGAAGGTGACAGCTTTCTTTAGCCAGTCGTTGATAGTGGTAGGAACCTTCTCCATGGCCAAGATGCGGCACATGAGGACTTTGGGGATCGCGGCAGAATAATAGCCGATGAGGATGTTGTGGTCAGCTATACCAGTGATGGCATAGTGATTCTGGAACTGGGCGTTGTACTCAGTAAGCGAAGGGGAATATCCGCCGTTCTTGATAGCAGTCATGCAAGTGGTGGTGAGCCAGGCAATCGTGTTGCCAGTAGTGTCATGGTGTTTGAACACTGTGATGAAGCTGTCGTGGAAGTTGGACCAGGAGCCTATTGAAATCGAGCCATCGGTTGTGATCTTCGATGCTCGAAAGGTGTTGGCCCACATGAGTGCGGGACCTTTGATCATGTATGAGAGGGCGAATGCAATTTTCTTGGGGTCGGTGGTGTAGACCTCAGTGTTGATGTTGAGGTAGAAGACGACAGAGTCTAGTCATTGCTTGGCTGTCTTATAATCGCCATTGTATCACTCTGGGGTGCCAATGCGAAGCTCGAGAGGTTTCGTAGTCATAGTGGGCGATGGAGGACGAGGGATTGGAGGAAAAATATGGCCAGTTTGGTGTCTGGATGTCGGGGATGGGGGGGTCTGAGGGCGAGGTATCTGCATGGAAGCAGAGAAACTGTGGGCAAGGTCACGGGTAGCAAGTTCTTCATCAGAGTCTAGTAAAGGCTCGTCAGGGTCTTCGTCCCAATATGCTTGGTTGGGATCATCGGGGGCGTTAGAGGAGTCAGAGTGTGAAGTATGCGGAGGTTCCCAAGGGTTCCAACATGGATCAGTGGTTTGAGTGTTTTGGTGAGAAGCTATGGTGGGCAGTATACGTAATAGTACCTGAACAAGGAAGTAGCTTAGTTCTTTTGTTACGTGTGGCCTCTGGTAAGGTCACGCGCAGACCTACTAACACCTAGTTAAGGTTGAGGGTTCAGTTGTTCGTATATACGATGACGTTGGGCCAGCTGTAGGCATACTGGATTGAAAGTACCATCAAGGGTGTTGACAGGTCAAGGTAACCGCTGTCTAGCTTGACAAGCGGGTCAAAGGGGTTCAAAGGTGTAGAGACACATGAAGGTGAGGAGCCAAGTGCGAAGTGTTCACTTAATAGTAGAATGAAGATTTGGGAGTAAAGGCAAGTGGATTGCTAGCGCTAACTAGGTGACAAGCCATAGGTAGAACTAAGCTAAGGAAGAGAGATGAAGGGTCCTGTTGAAGGGTTTATATAGTGAAATAGAAACGTGACAGTTATGTGTCACAATGGTTAAGGGCCGGCATGGGAAGCAGTGTTAGAAACAAGAAGAACAATAGAGAAGCCACACGTGAGAGAGAAATGTTAAGGGCTGGCACAATCGGCATGAGAAGATCAGAAGGAAAAGAGTACTTGTGCAGTGGAGGATAAGCATGCTTACGAGAGATATGGAATGTCATGGAGTGACATGGAATGATGCAAGTTAAGCGTGAGAAGAGAAAAGTATTAGTTTGATATCGTAAGAAGGGAAAAAGTGTTCGTTCTGTGAGTGAATCGTAACATCCACCATATTACCAACCATTGGAATGAAATGTTGCCACTGAGCTAGATCAAATCAGGCCAAGCATCCACATGCTCATGAACTATATGGCTATCACCAAATCAACCCTGCCACTACCTAAGAACTGTTGTGACTATAAACTTTGTAGGCAATCACCAATGACTAAGACATTGAGTTTATACTAAAGGTACTTTGTAGGGAGGGAATAAGAGAACTAGACTGGGGACTGAGCTTCATCCAGTCTTGCTTTATACAGTGGCTCAAAAAACTATCCACATAAATATTTGCACATTTTGTAGTAAATGTAATGGTGTGTTGTAATTACAAATTATAGCCCAAACCGGTTAGTGTATCAAATATAGTACTTACTCTTGGCTTTCTATCAATCCAAGAGTTAAATGATTTGAACATGATTTGATGAAATGGCAGCTGTTTCAAAATGATAGCTCATTAGGACAGTTTTTTGACTTTTTATAAATTTAAACATCTAGTACTTAATATGAGCTCCTTTGATCTTAATAACAGCTTTAATCCTTCTAGACATGCTTTTTGCCCACTTCTGATGCTGTTTCATAGCATTTTCCCCCTATTCCTCTGCCATTCTATTTTATAATTAATAAACTTCTCTTAAGATAGGAGAGGGGCTCTTTGAGATGATTTCAGATATATTTAACAGGATTAAGATCTGAAGACTATGCAGACCAATCAGGAAGCTTGATTCCTTACTCTTCAAACCATTTTTGAGCCTTTCTGAATGTGTGTTTGAGATTATTATTCTATTGATATATAATATCATCTTTGAAATTTCAGATTCTTTTATGCTATGCAACAGTTTCTCTTTTAAAATTGCCATATACTGGTTAGTATCCATTCTACCCTTCACCTCACTCAAAACTCCCACTTGATTCCATCCTATATAGCTTCAAATCATCAAAGTTCTCTCTTGAAACTTAACTATATTTTTGATTACTCTATTAATTAGCCTCTTTTCATTCTTTTTTCATATACTCATGCTTATATGACTCAATCCTATTGATTTTGATGTTATCTAACCACATTACCCTCTTTTACTCCTCACAGTCCAATGCTAATACTTGTAAGTGAAGACTAGTCTAATATACATACAGTGACCTCAAAAACTGTTCCAATGTTGACATCAAATGTGGTGCATGAAGTGCACCACCAACACATGTGGGAATTTCACTTAGGCTTAGTTATATGAAATATAGTAGATACTCTTGGCTACCAATGGGTCCCTGGATCATATGATTTGACCCAAGTGTGGCTACAATATGATCATTTTAAATCATCAACTACATTGGAAAAGTTTTTGAGCTTTTGTGAAGATCAATAAGATATTGATGAAATCACCTGATATTTGCCTTTGATTTGTCATGCAAGCAAAGATATACATATACACAGTATGTCTGAGTTTGAAAAAGCTCACACACCTCTTTATTTCCACATGAAATTTATTTATTCTATAATATGCATATTTTATTTAGAAAGCAATATTCTATTAACTTTATTGCTTATGCCACCTTTCAAGCATGCTTATATCATACCTATTAGTTTTATCTGTATCACTTATCTTTTTTCATTTTGATTGAGAATGATTGCTATTCTAGTGATCCTGGATATCATAAAATATCATTATAAGCACATATATGCTAATTATATGCATCAGGGCTCAATATATAGTGAGTTAGAAGCATGAGCATAGTGATAAAACCTGAAGTACTTTAGTAATTTTACCCATATTAATAAATATTTGGTTGTTTATGTGTGGAACATGATTTGGAGGCTTAGGATATCCAATATGATTACCTTGAGCTAGATTGGCTCATATGGACACGTGAACAGCCATATAAAACATTTAATAATAAAGTAGAGAAATAAGCCTTTTAATATAAAGGAATAATATGAGAATACATGGCTTGTCAGAGAGTTGGGAGTAGTTTTAGTATGAACATTAGAGTCTGTTGGAGTGTTCTAAACCTAATATTGAAGATTGCATAATTGAATAGCCTAAAATCTATTGTATTAATAAAGAGCATAACAATTGCTATTAGGAAAATAAATCTGGATATGATCTTTAGCTATGTGATGTAATAAGACAAAGTTGCCAGAATGATATTTAAGAGTATGTGGGCATGTATACAATTTAACAGAAGCAATTACATTGAAAGAAATATTGATTTCTGAATAAAATATGCATATTATTGTTTTTATTAGAATGAAAAAATTTCATGTGGAAATAAAGAGGTGTATGAGCTTTTTCAAACTCAGACATACTGTGTATATGAATATCTTTGATTGCATGACAAATCAAAGACAAATATCAGGTGATTTCATCAACATCTTATTGATCTTCACAAAAGCTCAAAAACTGTTCCAATGTAGTTGATGATTTAAAATGGTCATATCTTAGCCCCACTTGGGTTAAATCACATGATCCAGGGACCAATTGGTAGCCAAGAGTGTCTACTATATTTCATATGACTAAGCCTAAGTGGATTTCCCACATGTGTTGGTGGTGCACTTTATGCACCACATTTGATGTCAACATTGGAACAGTTTTTGAGGTCACTATAATTTTGAAAAAGGATCTCTAAAGATTTAGAGCTATATAGGGTGGAATGTGGTGGGAGTTTTGAGCGAGGTGAAGGGAAGAATGGATGCTAACCAGTATGTATATGGCAATTTTAAAAGAGAAACTGCTGCATAGTGTTGCGACTACAAGTTCTTTGCAGGCAATCACTATCCTAAACGTCGAGTGGAAAGAATACTATCTTAGGGATGCTTTGTAGGCAGAGGACAAGAGAACTAGACTGGAGACTGAGCTCCGTCCAGTCTCGCTTTATATACTATTCTACGTGTAGATACATGTTGTGTACCGATCTAGATACGTATCTACATAAG
>JBBPTX010000598.1:0-20007 GCA_038094595.1 Pulveroboletus aff. annulatus | reverse complement strand
GGTCTGTGATGATCACGATGTATTAAATACGTATGTGTGATTAATGGGGCAAATGTGAAGGAGTGAAAGTGAAGCCCATTGATCTGGAAGGGCCCGTAGATCCCCTGTGTCTTAGCACAGTGTCTAAGTCGGGTTTTCCCTTGATAAGATAAAGGAAGCGTCTGTATGCACTAAGTAAAGATGAAAATTATATAGCTGTAACAGTGCCCATGTTGCAGAGAGAGCGGGAGATGCGGGATGGTCAGACAACACACCGGGGTCACACACGTCGACTTACAAGACTCCTCAACCATAAAGGTTCGTTGTGATAGCTGCAGAGCGAGTGCATATAGTGGGCAAACACGAGACACGTGGGACCTTACTGGACATAATAGAAGAACCTGGTCAAGGATGAGGTTCAGAAACACACATCGCTCGGACCATTGCACTCACGTTTGCATACATGACACGCCATATAGACCAGCAGATAAGACGGTGGCAAAGTACAATGAACCATAGAGAGGTCCGATGTTGGGTACTGTGGTAGTCGACATGTCTTTTACTCAGCGCGGGAGGGAGATGGCATCAAGGAGGGAACAGAACAGCGGTGTAGAGATACACACCCGTATTTGAAGGCACAGCTGCTCCATGAACGTTCGTTCATCCTACCCGGAAGAAGGAACATCACTCTGAATGAACACAGGCAAGGGAAACACGGTTCACTTGTCCAACGACACATTTTCTGCAGTCTCGAATCCAACACCTGGGTCCTTGAACGTCTCCTTGTAAAATTCGAGTGACCACCTGGTGAGCGACCGAATTGTCCACTTTCCACAACGCCCAACCATCCCGTTGTCGGAAAATTATATCCAAGCGGCAAGTTAGAGCACCCCGGACTTGACATGTCTCCCACCGCCGCATGGCGCGTCGAAAGGACAACACTCTTCAGGTACGATCCCCTGTGAGTCCCGTACGCATGCGAGTTCCGGCAAGGTAGACATCATGGCGACCTACGTACCGTCTCGTACAAGAAGACAGATTAATGGCGATGGGTGGAAACCAGAGGGTTCTTTGGAGAGCTGAAAGAGACTATAGCAGACGATCGCCAAAGCGAAACCATCAAGCGATAATCTATTACACGAATGAGACTGTCTCCATCGCGTCAACAATGCACTCACGTCGGAAAGTAAAATTTCCACTCGAGAAACAACGTCAGTGACAGACGTCGTTGACAAATCGGACAAAAGACGTACAGCATTGGCTGCAACACCATTGCAATACCAATCAGGAATGGCAAAGGCGTCCAGAAAGGTTGATGACATACGGGACATTGGACCTATGCAAAGGCCGACTTGGCCCACATACGGGAATTCAGAAGCTACAAAGAAACAACGGGTTGAACCTCGAATCTGGATCCTACTCTGCCTAGGAGCATCATCCCGTGTACTCACCATGCACAGCCTCTGCTCCATACGCGATCATCACCGCGACAGCGATGATATAGACAAGATAAAACGAGAGAAGCAAGACTCCAATGTTCCGCTTGCACCTCCAGATCGCCCAAGCACGGATCAACACCAAGACTATGCCACACGACCGTCAGATACGATGACTTGGTTGCATGCCGTGCGTACACACTACAAATGGACTCTCCTGAAAAGACAGCAAACAAGGCACAATATATCCAAAAGGCTGTGCAGTACTCGTGCACAAGTGAGCTCATGCTGTGATAACCATCGAGGCCGGACAATATGTTGGGGAATGTAATAGCTCTGAGGGTGATATACTTCACTGGTCGCCAAGGACGTCCAGAGAATCGCCAGGCCAGACGAAGGATTTCAAGTGAGGGCTAGTGACAAGCTATAGAAACCATGTTATTATCGTTGGTTAAGATCCAACGATCGATATTGATCTCGCAAGTCCATGACAACGACAAGGGCAGGTGAGATGTACGAGTGTAGCGAACTGCACAGTGACAGACAGGAGACCACACCGATGGAAGGCTGGGGTTGAGTTAGAATGCCTAGTAGGAACGGAATGCTTAGTCTTGGGTTCGTAGGAGGGCCGTAATGAGGAAGATCACGAACGCACTTGAACCCGTCGAAACGAAATTGGCTTGAATTTGATAGTTCGGGATAGTGCACCACTGGCAGTGTCGTTCTCAAAGCCGCCATTGGCTTGGAGATGTGGAGCAGGTAGCTGCAGTGTCGTTCACAGGTACAACGACATCAAGGTGTTCGGGACAATTGCGGGTAGAAACGGCCTGAGAAAAGGATATGACAGCGATTGGGGATGAGTGGTTGTGTCTATCAGTCTTGACGTTCGTCAGGAAGAAGAAAGGTGATGGAATTACGCTGGTGGGTTTCTCCCACACTTGAGAGGCACCGTCCCACGACGCTGGGCACCCCTTAGCTCGTCGCCTTTGGTTCTGCGGACATATGGCTAGGCTGGACCGTGAGCAAGCCATGATGACCTTTGAGTCAACATACCAGCCTCGTTTACCTTGCCTTACCGCCGCACCATTCATGGCTCAAGACCACCCCCGATGAAGTCGTCGAACACATCATCGGATCATCCTCCATGACTTGCACGGCATCCCCCACGTGCGCTTTGTCACCAGTGACAAGATTAAGAGCTGTAAGGAACGGACGTCTACGCGCCGACACAGGTTGCCTCGTGTCGATCACCTTTTCACCAAGTCACCCACTCTACTTCTCCACCATTCATCTCATGTCCTTTATCGTTTCCACTTCCTTTCTTTTCATTGTCTCTCCTCGTACCTATGTCATCGTTTCCTTCCACCTCGTCCATGTATCTTAGCCCCCATCGAATGGATCACCGGTTCCATTCTCCACTCGACCGAAGCACGAAGCACAAAGGCCATCCGCGAACGTTCACACAGACTCCTTTCCTTTCTTACTGATCATCCATCCCCTTTAGAACTCGCCTCGTCGCCTCTCGTGAAGAAGTTGAGCCACGGTGCGCTGTTTTCTCTTTGTAAATAATCATTGACCCACATGTCTCGACCTGCCTCGCAGTTCCCAAAGACCTCAAGCCGAGGTACATGAAATAGGTAGTAGTGATACAGTCTCGGATACGAGACCCGACAGGTGGAAGAAGTATCAATGACATTCGTCATACACTGACACTAGAACCCACATGACGATTTTCCCCGGAAGCCCTCTCTACCAGTTGTATTTCCTCTTGCTCCGTGTCCTCCAACTGTACCTCCCCCTCATTCCGCTCGTCGTCTGCAATGACGATCGCACTCCACACTGTGTCATGAGCAGACCCCGATGTCAAACCGAACGCGGAGTCAATGTCACTCCCACGTCTCCCCTGAAGATTGCGCGCGTAGAGGGCGCGCAAATTCAAGAAGAACCGGGGGACGAGCGTGTATGGAGGTATATATTCTAACACGAGTAACACCTGCTGCAGTCCTTCCTGTTGGATCAATGATACTCTGAACAGTAGACTGATGAGCAACATGAGAAAAATGCTGAGTATCATCATTAGTATAGTCGTATGGAGATGGAGATGAAAGGAAGGACAGGACGTGGACATACGCAAAAAAGTAGACAACGCCTTCCCTTGCAAGAAGCTTAATGTAACGGTTCGGGTGGAATATCACCCTCCCTCCATACGTCTGAAATGCTTGGTTGGTGAATTGGATGACGACAAGCACACACATCACTGCGCCAAGAGTAATCTGAGTGGCCTCCCCGATTTCGGACAAAAATTTGAGCCTTGTTTGCACCACGCAAAACGAGATATTGAGCACTTGAGTGGAAATGACTATAGGATGGGAAAATAGGATGTGTCGTCTATAAGTGGATGGTTTAAAGACACATTTCACATACCAGCGCCTGAGGTTTCTTGGATGGTGATCAGAATAAGCAAGACTATATTTAGGACGGTCTCGATGGTGTATAACATGAGAAGTATTCCGAGAATGAGCTTGGATCGATTATACACTGCCCACACTCGGAGGATCATTGCTGCTGCCTCTTCCGATGAGATATGTCTTGACTAAGATAAACGAATTCTTACATTCTGCAGCAGCCACAAAAAAAAAGTAAGACCATTGAGAAAAAATCACAATATTTCCACCTTTATGGTGTCCTTGAGCACATTGGGTGTTGGAATGATGGAATGAATGGACTCACAGCTGTCAAATTTAAAAAAAAAAGGTTGCTCAAATACCACTGATTGGCTTGAGATAAGATAAGCACACACATCTAAGGGTAATTAGAAATAACATTTCGTCAGATACGAGAATTTGGAGCTACCATGGTAGAAACAGGCATAAGAGAAGTTCCCCCTTCGATCATGCTGCATCAAGCTCAACGAGGTCGGAATAAAAAGGTTTCAACACACCCAGTGAAAAGAGTCTAGCGAATAATCCAACAATGAGATCACATTTTGTTGCGGCGAGAATTGGCCTACATTACAGAACACAAGCCAAAATACCGAGTCTGAAAGTTGAGGTTAAGATGATTAGTCCCAGTAGCCAGTATGATATAGCGTAGGTAGTCAGGATCGTACAAGAACAAATAATGTGGAAACACAAGTCCAGGGTTTATTCTACAACAATATCAGAAAGACTGCAGAGTCCGAGAGTGGAAAGCCATACTGACCCAAATATATTCTATCTGCGGGCATCGCGAACCGATGAGATGTTGATACACTATGTGAAGATATGACACAAACTTCGTCTGAAAATACGAGTACTGATAACGCCGTCAATAGATTTGTTCAATGAGATATATAAATATGCATCGCTTACCATAGTCATATCCAATAGCCGTAAGGACTATGACTAGGACGAATAATGAGATTGATAGACGGAGAGCAACTGAGAATGAGCATACGTGACGAATAGTTGTTAATCTCAACGGACGCGACAGTAGATTGCAATGTGGTAGACATGGACCTTTAGTGGAAAATAGGACGAATAGGACGATGGGGAGGAGAGGGACCCGCAAAGATCTGGTATATTACGTGCAACATTTATAACGCCGCTATGTCTGCATCACCGCCACCACATATCCTCAGTTCCGCTTTGAGACCCGGCGCTCCAATGGCAAATGAAAAATATGATATTGGGAAAACCGAGGTTGGAAGGGCCTGTACGTATAAGCAGGTAGAGGCGTAAACCATCTTGTGGCCGTAGCAGCATTATTAAACGTTGTCTGCCCCAAGAATGTAATTGGACACTACCTTGTGGCATCCCGATAGTGCGTAGATGGAATTACATTCCAAGAATTACGGGAGATGGGTACAGTGTTTAACTTGAGTGCAACACGCTTAGTAGAGGGGTTCAGGCAACCACATGGTATAGCCACACGTCGTGACCTGGCAATCAGTAGAGGAAAGAGCAATGATATGGCGGCGATTCAGCATACCTCGTCAAAGGTCTCGCTCGAAGAGTACAAGTAAATGGCTTAATCGTTATCAACATTTCTAGAGTGCCGCAGTCACACATCACAAGAATGACGGAAACCCACTGATGACCGCCCATTTGCTGGCTTCTTGGGCTAAGGCATGTGATCAGTGGCTGAGGGATTCGACCAACACGTGCCATACTAGGCCAACATAGGTGAATGATACAGTAAACAAAATAATATTCCGTGGGTTGTTGTGCATTGATATGGGATAAACTTTGGAGTGTTTTACTGGACTCAACCACTGGTAGCTTGAATCTGGAGATGGGCTGCGTCAAACTTTTTTGACCTGTCAGTGGTTCACGAAAATTGATAGGATAAAATTTATACCCACCGTAAAAATACCGTGGTTTAACCATCTTAGGATTCAGCCGGAGCCTGTAGCTCATGTGTCAGTTTGTGTCATTGGTTTTCCAGGTTCTTGAGTCTCGACTCACCGATCAGGCTAACAACACATGTCATACTAGATCAATGTAGATGACGACAAAGAAAACGAGATAACAGTCAGTATATATCATAGACCCCAAGGATTTAAGAGATGATCAGGGTGGACGCTGGCGAATGCAGTACAATCAAGAAGACGGACCAAAATATGTCGTTGAAAGCTTGCATACGTTACTTAAATGTATTGACATTGTGCTGAGGTACTGGCCGAGGCGGCAGAATTGGCGAGAGTGAGCTGAAAGCCGTGACGAGTGTCCAAGGGGCGAGGAACTGCTGTGTGTAGGTGCACCATGATCTATCGTTTCACAGTTGGTGGGTCGGCATACCTCCCACAAAACGCAGAACAGACGGACTCGCCGCTGGGGAAGGAGAAATCGTCACAGAAACATAAGCTCATCTGTATGCTGAGTGCCTGAATCTCTGATGCTTGGTTGCAAGTGCCACGACTAGGATATATGCCAAACTCACCTCTTCATTTTCATAGCGGGGGGCACGAGCGTGCCAGTGTTGGCCTGGGAGGGCACAGCCGCTAGGAGTGACGCGTGACGTTATGTAAGATTATGCATCGGCTGACAAGGGAAGACTCAGGCCTTAGACCGTGACAGTGCACCGTTCGGCCGTGACAAGGTCTTACATCCACAGGAAACGCCATAGCAAATGGTTCAAGACCCGGACAATACATCAGGAGGGACATTTATTGCACTGGTTTTCAAGGATGTCCCGGGCCAAAAGTGAATCTCACTGCAGCTCAGACAATGAATTGCGTACGCGTGTCGTGAGCGAGGGGTAGAAGTTATGAGCCAGAAAAACCAGGCCATCATCATCGATTAAGGTCCAGCGACCGATAAAGCATGCTGAACATAATGGTACTGTGGTTATGACACTTATTAATGCCCTACCCTTAACCGATGGGCGCACCTAGATTTCCAAGAGCCTGAACCATGAGATTGGTTAGTCTCGTAGATCAGCTTATTCAAGTGCGTCCGAGTCAAAGGTACCTTGCTGGTAGTCAGGACACAGAGACTTAGATGCACCGATCAATCTGTGACTGCCAGTCCATCGACATCATCGGGCAAACTTGGAGTTCTTCAAGTTGTGTCGGGAGCGCGTTGCTAAGACTTAGGAAACGCTACGTAGTAAGTTGTGAAAATTGACATGGAACTTCAAACGGGGTTGGATTCTTTGATAATTTGTCCCTCTAACCGTGACCACCGGCGATCGTACGCTCGGTAGATCGTGTACCATGGCCCGGGTGCATGCTCTGAAGGGAAAGGAATCCTGGGTGTGATGGCAAACGGTTTTCCACAGAGAGAAGTACTTTACAACCGTAACACTCATACAAGTCCACTAACCACCAAAGCGCTCCGTCTGTGATTTCCATGACTGTGGTCTGCTTTCACCACTGTACTTCAGCGAGTATCCATATCATCCTCTTTAGGAGTTGCTACTAGATCTCCATATGACTCAGGTGGACCCTACAAACAATGAACACGCCTGAGAAAGTGACCCTTCACAGCGCATCCATAACTCACCATGTATTGCGAAGAAACCATGTTCACATCGAGTATGACTCCCCCGATGGGCAACGTATTCTTAACTTTCTTCAGTTTACTGGATAGATTATTTGTCACTGCGTCCGTCTGGCTCTCCGTATGACCGATAACTAGAAATTTCCTCGGCAGGTGTTTCCTGTTTGTTGGTAGGGCTTCAACAAAATTATCAAGGCTGTTATCCTTCAACTTGTGGGTCGTCGCAATCGTCACCTGAATGAGGTAGATACAATCCGCAGTGATGATAGCACCATCAATTCCACGAAAATTGGACTGGTCAGGACGCCAATAGAAAGGAGCGGGAGTCGTTCTGAGGTCGACAACACATGGCCAAGTCCCAAGAACTTCAAAGGAAAGGAGGGCAGGTTGTACATTGCCCCGATCACTGAGCCAGCGAACGGACAAATTGTTGCCCCTGGAGAGAAAACGATGAACAATCGATTCGAAAAGATTGCCAACCGTCGGACGAGACTTCGTAGAGCCAATCATGGCATCATAGAGCTTGATTCTTTCTTCATCTTTGTGGCGGAGCAGTCCGTCGATGACCTGACTCTGAAGCCAGGCAGTTGGGACGAATAAACTGTGGTACCAACGATGGACCTGGCTTTCTTGGAAAAAGGGTCGGACGAAGAAAACAGTAGATGGTCCATCGGGGTCCGTATCGAGGTTGCTCAAGGCAGTCAATGTTTTATCAACATCCTTGGCGTATCTGTCCACCTGAATACGGACTTTGCGCTCACGCACGCTCGCAATGTCAGGTTCATCATAGATCTCGATCAAGGTGCGGGGAACAGGACCCCATTGAGCTGCAAGGATCTTCATCTGTGCGACGTCTTCGCCCTGAACGAGGCTAAAACATATATCACCATATGGTCGTGCAAGGATAAAGAACAGAAAGTACCTGAGATACTCGATATCCCTCTCAGACGGGAGGTCCATGACATAATGTTTGACATCACGTTGCTTGGTCCACTCCTTGTAACGGACTTCCTTAGGAGAAGTGACCTGGAATTTACGAACACCAGGGGTCTTTCTGAAGGCGACCATAGGTATGAGGATATCCTCATTGGAATCAGAAAATGCCCATATGCCCGGGTGGCGTTTCAAAGAGATTCTGTCCCAACCATAATGAAGGGTAACACCTTCCGCATTGAATAACAAGTATCGCTCAGTGGGCTTGTTCCAATCAGTCACCTCGATTGCGACGGGCTCTTTGTTACGCAGTCGTTCGGTGACCGCATACGCAATAAAGCACGTTTTACCTGTCACAATTGGTTATGAGTGCATCATTTAACCAGTGATAATCTTACCTATGCCAGGTTGCCCAATGATACAAGCACCCTTTTTATACATCGTATTCAGGGCATCCTCGAACGTGTTGAATGCAGCGACGTATTCTTGCTGGATATACAGCTTGTCTGGTACAGGATCGCAAAAGGATCGCACTGCATCCAAATGTTCTCCGAAATCCAAGTAGTGGCATACGTCACGACCGCTGTCAGAGACATTTTGTTCTCTCTTGAAGGCCTGCTGTTCTCCCCACACTTCTTTCCAGAATTTTCGTAGAAGGAGGATCTCTTCC
This sequence comes from Pulveroboletus aff. annulatus, assembly GCA_038094595.1. Classification (NCBI taxonomy): domain Eukaryota; kingdom Fungi; phylum Basidiomycota; class Agaricomycetes; order Boletales; family Boletaceae; genus Pulveroboletus; species Pulveroboletus aff. annulatus. Next base: position 11,008 of record JBBPTX010000598.1, on the reverse strand, counting down.
GTGAAAGTCGGGCCAATTATATCTGACATCTCGAACGTGGACTTAAGTCTAGGAGATGGTGGCGGGGACCAAAAAGCTTCCTAGGGTATGCATTTAATAATTGTAACTCCGCTCTGAATCACTGCCACCACTCCCGAGCCTTTTCACCGACATCCACTCAGATTCAGAATGAACCCCATGGATTGTAAGGTATCACTACAAAAAGAAAAATAGATAATTTAGTGTCCCGGGCACTGTTGTTTAAAATACTAATGACCATGTTGTTGATATGAGGGACGCTGCTTGATAGTGTTAATTTCCAGACACTGATATTTAGTGCTCAATTGTCCATGACGCTACTGGACTCAGTCGTGACACTAACATTTAGTGATCCTGTCACAACGTGCATGTAGTACCCTCAGAATTGAATTTACTACTCTAGTGTAGCCATTTGGCTTGATGCAGACATGGTTGACTTGATGAGGATGAGGGGGATGCATTTAAGATGTGTTTAGCTCGATGCAGACATGGCTGACTCAATGAGGACATGGGGGACATGTTTGAGATACATTTGGCCATCACCATCCATGAAGGATCTGATAAGCAGCACAGATCTGTGATACAGGTGTGTGGTAGCAAGGCTAGACTTTGTACTTTGTACCTTTTTTGCCTTGATTACCTACTTTACCTACTTTGTTATTGTACAAAGTATGGCTCTATGGTGTAGTGATTAGTGTTTGCCTTTAGTAATCATGAGGTGTGGGGTTTGACTCACAATTGGGGCACATTATTAAATTACATTTGCTTAGGTTATTAGTACTGTTATGCGTGGCCGTAGGTATGGTCGCGTGTAGATCTACTAACACCTAGTATAGTCAAAGGTTCGGTTGTTTGTATAGACGATGACACTGGGACCAGCTGTGGGGATGCTGGGTCAAGAGTACCGTCAAGGATAATGATGGGTCTAAGGTAACCATTGCCTAGCTTGACAAGCAGATTGTTACGATTTGCTCGCAGGACGAACACTTTTTCCTTGCTTTCTCTTTTGGACTAATACTTTTCGTTCCTCATGCTTACCTCGCTCCTTCCATGTCGTTCCACGACATTCCATACATCTTGTAAGTGTGCTTATTCCTCCACTGTGCAGGTACTCTTTACCTTCTGATCTTCTCACGCCGTATGCGCCGGCCCTTAACTTTTCCTTCTCATGCATGGTTTTGCTATTGGTCTTCTATTTCTAACGCCGCTTCCCATGCCGGCCCTTAACCACTGTGACACGTAACTGTCACACATCTACTTCACTATATAAACCCTTCAACAGGGCCCTTCCCTTTTCTTCTCAGCTTAGTTCTACCTATGGCTTGTTGCCTAGTTAGTACTAGCAATCTATCCTTGTTACTCCTTGCATCTTCGCTCTACCATTAAGTGAGCACTTCACACTACGGCTCACCCGCCTTCGTGTGTCTCCACCTCAAACCTTTGACCTGCTAGTCAAGCTAGGCAGCGGTTTATCCTTCGACCCGTCAAAATCCTCGACGGTACCATCGACCCAGCATCCCCATGGCTGGTCTTACGTCGTCGTATACTCGAACGACTGATCCCCTACTAGGCGTTAGTAGGTCTACGTGCGACCACACCCACGGCCACGCGTAACACAGATCAAGGGTTCAAGGGTAAAGACACACTTAAGGCAGGCAAGCCGTAGTGCGAAGCACTCACTTAATAGTAGAATGAAGACTAAGGAGTAAAGGCAAGTGGATTGCTAGTGCTAACTAGGTGACAAGCCATAGGTAGAACTAAGCTAAGGAGAAGGTGAAGGGACCCTGTTGAAGGGTTTATATAGTAAAGTGGAAGTGTGACAGTTATGTGTCACAATGGTTAAGGGCCAGCATGGAAAGCAGCATTAGAAATAGAATGGCCAATGGCAAAACCACACATGAGAAAGAGACGTTAAGGGCTGGCGCATGCGGCATGAGAAGATCAGAAGAAAAGGAGTACCTGCATGGTGGAGGATAAGCACGCTTATGAGATGTATAGATTGTTGTAGAACGACACAGAAGGAATGAGGTTAAGTGTGAGAAATGAAAAGTATTAGTCCGATATTGATAGAAGAGAAAAAGTGTTCATCCTGCGAGCAAATCGTAACATTACCCCCTTAGTAACCCGAAGCTATGGCGAGGATTCCTTACAAGTCCCTAAAAGTGGGTCCTGGGGAGCCAGTGATGTTGGCATAGCCAACGTCATCTAATTCATCTCCATCCTTGTAAGGCGAGGGAGCGTGGGGAGAGGATGGTGCTGGGTGATAGGACTGTTGGGAGGAGGAAGAAGATTGGTGTGAGGTTTGGTGAGGGGTGGCTTGACGGACGATTTGTGTTGCGACTACAATCTTGCAGGGCAATCACTATCTCTAAACGTCGAGTGGAATGACTATCTTAAGAGGGGAACCTTTTGTAGGCAGGGAACAAGTGAACTAGACTGGAGATTGTGCTTCATCCAGTCTTGCTTTATATACTATTCTATGTGTAGATATATGTTGTGTATCAATCTAGATACATATCTACATAAGTCCATCCCCTAGGTCCAACATGATTGACATGAGGAGTCGGTCTGTAACGGAGATTAATATATACATGAGTTTACCAGCCATTGATCTGCTGCGGGTGGGTGGAATGGAAGATGTCAACAGTAATTAAAGATAAGGGATCACATCACAGTGATGGGGTGACTGATGTGAGGTCTGTGATGATCACAATGTATTAAATATGTGTTGTGATCAGTGGGGCAAAAGGTGAAGAGCTAAAGATGAAGCCCACTGATCTAGAAGGGCCTGTAGATCCCCTGTATCTGGTACAGTGTCTAAGTTGGGTTTTCCCTTGATAAGATAAAGGAAGTGTCTGTATGCGCATAGAGAAGGATGAAAAATATATAGCTGTAACAATTTGCCCATTGTGGAATACAGCTTGGGGGTGGCGAGGTGTGGATGTAGACGAGGATTGAGTTCGGGGAGAGGTGAGGCGAGCAGTGAGGGGGCGAGAAGATCCTGGGCAGTGGGCAAGAGAGTGGCCAGGTGTGCATCGGAGGCAACCTGTGCAGACATGTTGCTGACACGATAGCTGGGTATGTCCGAGACAATGGCATTGGAAGCACCGCTGGTTGAAATGAGGATGCCCAGGATAAACGCGATCTCTGCCATTACAGCCAGTCCACCAGTCGTTGAGTGTTTGCCTGTGAATAGGTGATCTGTCCCTCAGGACTTCGTTCCCAAGTCCTCGACCAGCGGCGGCTAGATCTCGGAAGTGGTTATCAACGTTAAGGAGGAAGGTATCGTAATCCATTTGAAAGGCATGGGCGTACAACTGATAGCGCGTGTGATAGATAAAATCCTGCATGGTCCTGCCAAGCATAGTATGAGGAAAGATTGGGCTGGAGCCAGAGATGAAGGTGGTGATGTGGTTTAATTGCATCGTGGTTTCGAACCAAGTAAAGATGGGCGAGCCATCAGAAGAATAAACACTAATCGGAACACGAAGACAATCGTCAGACATAAGTGAATGAAAGCGAACATAATTCTCATTGGTAAACCGTTCCTCCCGGAGTCGGTTGGTGTGGCGATGAGCCGAGACGTCTAAGGGGACTTGAGAATCCCATCCGGAGTGGGCAATGAGGGAGTCTGAGCTGGGTGCGCAGACGAGTTGAGGGTGATGAACACCTAGGAATGAGGGGGGTCTGGGAGAAGGTTCCCGATCAGGCAGAGGGGTAAATGATGGTGAGGACTGGATCCTGCCCAAGATGGGGGAGACATGGGAGCGGGGAATATCGCCAACAAGAGTGGTGAAGTTGATAGGCTGTGGGGCGGTGGGGCAAGTAGGAGAGACCCTCTTGGGGTCGGTAGAGGGAAGACGGACAGTACTGGGGTTGGTGGAGGGTGCAGCGGTGGGGGTGTCGACATTGGTGAATTCGATAGCTATTAGAAGGAGGTGGAGCGGGTTTATTTGCGGCATGGTGGGCGAGTGGATGAGAAAGATAAGGCGTGGGGGTGTCATCTTTTATAATCCTCGAGTAACTCTGACGAGTGTTTCAAGTTCCGCTTGGGTTCCCATGATTCTTCTTCAGCAGAGTACCCTTTCCATTGGATCAGGTACTGGTGGGCCAACGGCATTCCTCGATGTCATATGATTTGTTCAATTTCGTATTCCTCTTGCCCTTCAACGAGATTTGGAGGCGGTGTGGGAAAGTTCGGACTGTGGATGTCATTTTTGCGATAGGGTGATAACAGAGAAGCGTGGAACGTGTTGTGGATTTTCCACATTTGTGGGAGTCGGAGGCAATAGGAGATGGGAGAGATGATGTCAGAGATAACAAAGGGACCTTCACATTTCACGGCGAACTTCAGATCTTGGACGGATCTTTTAAGGTTCCTGGCCTCCAGCCAAACTCATTCCCCTTTTTTGAAGGGTACAAATTTCGACTTAGACCTGGACGCCATGACTTGGCATGCAAGTTCATGGAATGCAAGGGCTTCGTCTCATAGGGTGGTCAATTGTTTAAGATGGGTTGTGACAGCGGGGATGTTGGTCTTGGTGATCACCAAGGGTAGGGCGTGGGGTTTATATCCCATCATGAGGTAAAACGGGGATTTGCCGGTGATGGAGTGGGGGCAGTGGTTGTGCATGAATTCTGCGTGGGAGATGTGTTCAGACCAAGTAGAAGGGTGATCCCTGCAGTAGATGCAGAGATACATTTCAACTTCCTGGTTAACATGTTCGGTTTCGCCATCGGTTTGTGGATGGTATGCGGTGGAGAGGGAGAGGTCATAGTTGAGGAGATGTCTGAGTTCTTTAGCGAAGGTGGAAGCGAATTGTGGACCACAGTCAGAGATGATTTTGTCATAGAGATTGAAGCAGAGGTACTCTTTGTGGAAAAAGAGCACTGCTATCCCTTCGGCGGTGATAGTTTTCTTCATAGGGCAAAGAATTACCCCCTTAGTAAGGCCATGGTCCACCATAACCAATAACGAGTCGAATCCCCCAGACAGTGGGAGATCGGTGATGAGATCACAGGAGAGCTGCTGGAAAGGGCAAGAGCAAGAGGACGGAATAGGGACGAGTGGGGGAATGGTAGGGTGGGTGTTTGCCTTGTTGCACTGACACACAGCACAGCTGGTGATGTAGGAGCAGATGAATGTGGCGAGGCCAGGCCACCAAAATTCGGAAGCGACGAGTTGGCGGGTTTTAAGATAGCCAGGGTGGCTGGCAGAGTCATGATTGTGGGAGCATTGGATGACAGTGTGGCGAAAGTCATGATTGGGAGGGATGTAGACGCATCCCTGGTACTGAAGGACGCCATCGTTAAATTGCCAATTGGAGAGACGAGAGCGAAAGGCAGGGGGTAGAGATCTGTCAATTTCCTATAACTTGTGGAGAATGAGGTCATTGGATGCAGAGGCAGAGGCAATGTGGTTGGAAAGAGCAGAGTTGATGAGGTGGACAAAGAGGGCGTCAGGGAGGAGGGTGACTCCAGTATTATCTGAGTCAGCGTAAGGGAGGAGGTCTGGTCATCGGGATAGGGCATCAGGGCCGGCGAGCTGAGTGCTGGGGACATGGGTGATAGAATAATCATAATCAGCGAGATCAAGGAGCCAACGAGCCTGCCAGCGATTGAGATCTTAAGGTCGTCGGAAGTATGTTAGATTCTTGTGATTAGAGAAGACTTTGATGGGGAAAGGAGAGCCATGGAGGTATTGCCTCCAGGCTTTGAAACCGCGGATAACGGCCAAGAGCTCCTGGTCGTGGATATCATAGTTGTGTTCTGAAGAGGAGAAGGATTGTGATAAGTAAGAACAGGGTGCCAATCCCCATTTGCATCGGTTTGTAGTAAAATACCACTCGACACGTATTTAGAGGCATCAGTGGTCATGGCAAAAGGATGAGAGATATCAGGCATAAAAAGAACTGGCTTATGGAGGAACAACTCCTTGAGTTGCTTAAAGGTGGTTTGTTGGGCGGAGTCCCATGTCCATGGCCTAGTTTTCTTGGTGAGGTTGAGAAGTGGATGGGCAATGTTGGAATATCCAGGGATAAAACGTCTGTAGAAGTTAGCAAATCCCAAGAAGGAGTGAACATCCTTGACTCTCTGTGGCATGGGCCACTTAGTGATCCTGTCTAGCTTAACAGGGTCCATAGCAAGTTGTCCTTCTTTGACAATCATGCTGAGATATTCGACTTCGGGAATGGCGAATTGACATTTTTCTAGTTTGAGATGGAGGTTGAGTTCCATCATCCATTGGAGGATGCAGTGAGTGCATTTGGTGTGGGTTGCATCATCGGGGGAGAAGATAAGGAGGTCATCCATATTGTTGCGACTACAATCTTTGTAGGCAATCATCAATTACTTTAGACGTCGAGAGGATTCTTAGGGATGCTTTGTAGACAGTTAAACAGGAGAACTAGACTGGAGACTGTGCTCCGTCCAGTCTCACTTTATATACTATTCTACATGTAGATACATGTTGTGTATTGATCTAGATACATATCTACATAAGTCCATCCCCTAGGCCCAACATGATCGACATGAGGAGTCGGCCTGTAGCGGAGATTAATATATACATGAGGTTGCCAGCCGTTGATCTGCTGCGGGTGGATGGAATGGAAGGTGTCAATGGTAATTAAAGATAAGGGATCACATCACAGTGATGGGGTGACTGATGTAAGGTCTGTGATGATCACAATGTATTAAATACATGCTGTGATCAGTGGGGCAAAAGGTGAAGAGCTAAAGATGAAGCCCACTGATCTAGAAGGGCCTGTAGATCCTCTGTGTCTGGCACAGTGTCTAAGTTGGGTTTTCCCTTGATAAGATAAAGGAAGCATCTGTATATGCATAGAGAAGGATGAAAAATATATAGCTGTAACACATATAAATAACTAACCATCCTTCGGCAATCATATCGCGGAAGGAGTCATTCATGAAACGTTGGAATGTTGCGGGGGAGTTAGTCATTCCAAAGAACATCACCATGGGTTCGAAGAGTTCTTTGTGAGTGAGGAAGGCACCTTTCCATTGGTGCCCGTCCTTTATACATACATTGTTATACCCCCAGCATACATCAAACTTGGTAAAGACGTGGGCTCCTTTGAGTTTATCGAGGAGGTCGGAAATTAAAGGTAATGGGTATGCATTGCAAACCATGTGTTCATTGAGGTATCAGTAATCCTGGCAGGGGCAGAGTTTGCTGTCTTTCTTTTTGACAAAGAAGAATGATGACACTTAAGGGGAATTTGAGGGGTGGATCTTGCCGGCGGCAAGGTTTTCGTCGAGAAAGTCTTCCGTTGCTTTCTTTTCATCCAGGGTGAGTGGATAGAGCTTGCCAATCTTTGGGGTAAACGAGTCTTTGATGTTGATTTCATGGTTATAGAGTCGGGATGGAGGGAATGTCATGGAACGACATGGAAGGAATGAGTTTTAAGTGTGAGAAATGAAAAGTGTTAGTCTGACAGAGAATGCAAGGAAAAAGCATTTGTCCTGCGAGCGAATCGTAACATTATCCCCTTAGTATCCCAAAGCTACGGCGAGGATTCTCTATAAGTCTCTAAAAGTGGGTCCCAGGGAGCCAGTGATATTGGCATAGCCGACATCGTCTAGTTTGTCTCCATCCTCATAGGGAGAGGGGGCGCGAGGTGAGGATGGCACGGGATGATAGGATTGTTGAGAGGAGGAGGAAGACTGATGAGAGGTATGGTGAGGGGTGGTCCGGCGGACGATTTGCCCATTGCGGAATGCAGCTTGGGAGCAGCAAGAAGTGGACGTGGAGGAGGACTGAGCATGGGGAGAAGTGAGATGAGAGGCGAGGGGGCGAGAAGATCCTGGACAACGGGCAAGCGAGTGACCCAGTGCCTGTTGGCGGCATCCCATATAGATGTATTGTCGATAGGATAGTTGGGTGTGCCCAAGATAGTGGCACTGGAAACACTGTTGGTTGAAGTGGGGGTGTCCGGGGTAAACACGGTCTCTGCCATTTCGACCAGTCCACCAGTCGTTTAAGGCTTGCTGATGGATAGGTGATCCATCCCTCAAGACTTCGTTTCCAAGTCCTCGACCAGCAGTGGCTAGGTCTTGGAAGTGGTTGTCGATGTCAAGGAGGAAGGTGTCATAGCCCAATTGAAAGGCATAAGAGTACAACTGGTAATGTGCGTGGTAGATGAAGTCCTGCATAGTCCTGCCGAGGGTGGTGTGGGGGAATACTGGGCCTAAGCCAGAGATGAAGGCGGCGATGTGATTGATCTGCATTGTGGTTTCGAACCAAGTAAAGATGGGTGAGCCATTGGAAGAATAAACACTAATAGGGACATGGAGACGATTGTCAGACATAAGCGAATGAAAGCAAACATAATCCTCATCGGTGAACTGCTCTTCCTGGAGCCGGTTGGTGTGGCAATGAGCTGAGACATCTAGGGGAACTTGGGAGTCCCATCCAGAGTGGGCGACGAGAGAGTCCGAGCTGGGTGTGCAGATGAGCTGGGGGCAGTGAACACCTAGGAATGAGGGAGGTCCAGGAGAAGGTTCCTAATGGGGCAGAGGTGTAAACGACAGCGAGGATTGGATCCTGCCCAAGATGGGAGAGATGTGAGATTGGGGAATATCGCCAACAAGAGTGGCGAAGTTGACAGGCTGTGGGGCAGCAGGGCAAGTAGAAGAGACCCTCTCAGGGTCAGTAGAGGGAAGATGGACAGTGCTGGGGTTGGTGGAGGGTGTGGCTGCAGGGGTGTTGACATTGGCAAATTCGATGGCCATGAGTAGGAGATAGAGAGAGTTTATTTGCAGCATGGTGGGCGAGCGGGTTTAAGAGAGAAAGCATGGGGGTGACGTCTTTTATAATCTTCTAGTAGCTCCGATGAGTGTTTCAAGTTCTGCTCGGGTTCCCAAGACTCTTCCTCGGCAGAGTATCCTTTCCATCGGATCAGGTATTGACAGGCTGATGGCATGCCTCGATGCCATAGGATTTGTTCGATTTCATATTCCTCTTGTCCTTCGACAAGATCCGGGGGTGGTGTGGGAAAGTTCGGGCTGTGGACGTTGTTTTCGCGATAGGGCAATAACAGAGAAGCATGGAACGTGTTATGAATTTTCCACGTTCGTGGGAGTCGGAGGTGATAAGAGACAGGGGAGATGACATCAGAGATAACGAAGGGGCCTTCTCATTTCGTGGCGAATTTTGGATCTTGGACAGACCTTTTAAGATTTCGGGCCTCCAACCAAACTCGTTGTCCCTTCTTGAAGGGTACGAATTTCGACTTAGACCTGGATGCCATAACTTGACACGCAAGTTCATGGGAAGTGAGAGCTTTGTCTCGTTGAGCTGTCAGTTCTTTGAGACGGGTTTCGACAGTAGGGATGTTGGTCTTGGCAATTACCAAAGGAAGGGCACGGGGTTCATACCCCATCATGAGGTAAAATGGGGACTTGCTGGTGACGGAATGAGGGTGGTGATTGTGAGTAAATTCTGCATGGGAGATATGCTCAGACCAAGTAGAAGGATGGTCCCTGCAGTAGATGTGGAGATATGTCTCGATTTCCTGGTTGACGCGTTCGGTTTCACTGTCGGTCTGGGGATGATAGGCCATGGATAGGGAGAGGTCGTAATTGAGAAGTCGGCCAAGTTCTTTGGCAAAGGCGGAGGCAAACTGTGGGCCACGATCAGAGATAATCTTTTCGTAGAGACCAAAGCAGAGGTAGACTTTGTGGAAAAAGAGCGTTGCTACTCCTTCCACGGAGATAGTTTTCTTCGTGGGGCAAAGAATTACCCCCTTAGTAAGGCCGTGGTCCACCATGACCAATAATGAGTCAAATCCTCTGAAGAGCGGGAGATCAGTGATGAGATCGCAAGAGATTTGTTGAAAAGGATGGGAACAGGAGGACAGGATAGGGACAAGTGGGGGAATGGTAGGGTGAGTGTTAGCCTTGTTGCGCTGGCACATAGCACAGCCGTCAATGTAAGAGCGAACAAATGTGGCAAGACCAGGCCACCAGAACTTGGAGGCAATAAGTTGGCGAGTTTTAAGATAGCCTGGATGTCCAGCAGAGTCGTGATCATGGGAGCGCTGGACAACAGCATGGCGAAGGTCACAGTCGGGAGGGACGTAGACACGTCCCTGGTACAGTAGGACACCATCGAAGTATTGCCAATCGGAGAGCCAAGAGTGGAAGGCAGGGGGAAGAGATCCATCGATCTCCTGGAGTTTGTGGAGGACGAGGTCATCAGTGGCGGAGGCAGAGGCAATGTGGTTGGAGAGGGTGGCGTCGATGAGGCAAACGAAGAGGGCATCGGAAAGGAGGGTGACCCCCATGTTGTCAGAGTCAGCCTGAGGGAGAAGGTCTGGCCGGCGGGAAAGAGCATCGGGGCCAGCTAATTGGGTGCCGGGAACGTGGATGATGGAGTAATCAAAGTCGGTGAGGTCAAGGAGCCAATGAGCTTGGTGGCGGTTGAGGTCTTGGGGGCAATGGAAGTAAGTTAGATTCTTGTGATCAGAGAATACTTTGACAGGGAAGGGAGAGCCATGGAGGTATTGCCTCCAGGCTTTGAAACCACGTATAACGGCCAAGAGCTCCCAGTTGTGGATATCATAGTTGTGTTCTGAAGAGGAGAATGATTGAGATAAGTAAGAACAGGGGTGCCAATCCCCATTTGCGTCGGTTTGTAGTAAAATACCACCCGACGCGTATTTGGAAGCATAGGTAGCCATGGCGAAAGGGCGAGAGATATCGGGCATAAATAAGATGGGCTTATGGAGGAACAACTCCTTGAGTTGTTCAAAGGCGGTCTGCTGAGCGGTTTCCCAAGTCCAAGGCATAGTTTTCTTAGTGAGGTTGATGATGAAGCGACTACTCTCTATACTTGTAATAGTGAGAGCGCTGAAGAGGATCTTATCTATATCAAGGAGCGTAGACAAGATAATCTGATCAGCAAAGAGGATAGCGGGTAGATTAGATTGGGGACGTAGGAAAGAACTCTCAAGTTGCTCAGGTATCGAGG
>JBBPTX010000597.1:0-20029 GCA_038094595.1 Pulveroboletus aff. annulatus | reverse complement strand
AACACCTTTTTTAACGTGAGCCAACCACTTGCAAGCTCGAATCTCTTCCCAAAGGAAGATGAAGTACTAAAGCTGATATCAATAATCGCAAGGATTTGACAAACGAGAGCGGGAGACGGATCGGAACTGAGCCACAGCAGCGCGATGCGTGCAACCGGCAAGACTTCTGCAAACTTCATGTACATGGTTGGGACCCGAAGGAGTGAAATGATGGCGTCCAGGACCATTTGAGCTCTCTCGCCGTTGCTGTTACCACCTGTAAACGAGGCTCGCGGCGATGGCAGTGGAATGGAATCTACGGTCACAACAATGATTTAGTCTTGCCCTATATATGCATAGGTATCAAACATACCAGAAGAAACGTTCGCTGCGATATATGACGCAACAGGTTTGATGGCGTCATGAGCAGAAAAATGTGCTTGCATGATAACGCCAAGCGTGTTGACTACATGAGTAGTCGTTTCCGGAGGGTACCATGGTGATTGCAAAGCGAAAAGAAGTTTGCGTACAAGATTAAGTTTTGATAGGCGGAACTTGGCATTGAATTTCCTGTAACGGCTAGCACGCAAGAGAAATGCGAAGTGCTCAAGATGTGCGCGGTGAATATCGGGGGTCGTCGTTGACCAAAGCTCAAAGTCAAGCACGATGGCAGTATATGCAATCGTGTTTGTGACAGTGGAAGTGCTTGTACGGCCAACTATAAGTCATGTGGCAAAGGCAAACAATAAACACCTTGTACTTACTCTGGAGACCTAAAGCTGAGCCCAAGAAATTCGAACAAGGTCTCAAAGGTTGTCATATTAATAAGGCGACTCTTTTGGTAAAGCATGCTGGCAAGCACGTCATAACCGGCTGTAATCACGTCAAAAAAAGGACTGAACAGGGAAACGGTCACTCTCACCAATTCGTTCCATATCTTCCGAAGTTTGCCAACAATTACGAAGACTATCGCATAGGATGGAGATGGTCCGAGACAATTCATGCGACGTCTTCGGTTGAACTGGATCAGGATGTGCTACAAGCCATGTGTAATGGTACTCACCTCCGCAAGAGATACCAAACAAAGCAGCGACCGTGCTCCACCTACACTCCACAGCACAAGGTCTAACGATCGACACGGAATAGCAATGACAGGTCCAAAAACAGTACAGCTATTCACATCTTGCAAGCATCCTCTCTCGCGGAATGCCCCGGCGGCGCCTCAGATGAAGACGACGAGATGACATCCGGGTAGGCTGGATGCTATGTTCATTGGTCCTGGTTCGTGTCCCACTTGAAACTTGCAGTTGACTGACCTTTTTTTCTGTTCATTCAGCATCATGATCTCGTTATGTGACACGGATGACAATAACGATGGCAGAGAAAGAGGGCACAACTGTGACGGCTGAAGTCACCACTTTCACCATCACCACGACATACCAGGATTCGAAAGCCGAAAGCAAGCGGACACGGATGGTGACGATGATGAGGGACTGGCCATCCGAACTAGTATTCAGATGGTGCTACATGGGGACGAATCAATGTCGTTCGGGTTCGAAGGACCCAAGATGGCCCAGCCGGCTTGTGGGATCGCACCGTGATGGATATCAGTCGTCGAGAAGCCTCCTCTACCCCACCTGCCTTCTCTCAAACCGATGCTACCAGCCTCTGGTGAGATTGTACCCACTTGCCACTTCCATCCGTGTGGTGGCACACACCCCCCGTCACTGCCTATGCCTACTTCTTATTTCTGTTGCAGCCGGGAGTCCATCTACACGGCCCCGGAAGGGTAGCGGTTGGGGTAGCGGTCAAGCCCCCTGATGAGAGCTTTCGCAGGCTCGAAACTGCACCTGCCCACCTCGCGTACTGTACATGGCCCCAATCCTCGGAGTGGGGTGCCTGACAGATGCGACATATGGACTGACAACCCGGGTGGTCTCTCCCTCGCACTACCAGTCTACATCCTGAATTACATGCAACCTCAACTCATTGAACTCGGATCAGTTCTGTGTCAACATAATAATTTTGTGCAGTAGTAGTTACATTTCGCGCAACCATGGTTGAATTTCGCGCAGCCGTAGTTAGTTTCGCGCAACCATAGTGAATTTCGCGCAACCGAATTTTTTGGGGTTTGCCATTCCATAGCCTCTTGTCGGCGAGTTCCCCTAACGCAAAGCCAGTTTTACTTCACAATTATATGCTACGATGCGTGACGGTATAGTTCACCGGCTACTTAACTGAATAATCTAACCTCATCCAAGATGTGCCGGAAACCTTCTTCGCATGCAACAAATGACTCCCCTCAGGGCGTGTCACCGTCCGCTGATACCTTTCCACATGTTTCTGTTCGCCACACGCACCATTGGCACACTCGAAAAGGTAATCCCCACCTTCCAGCCAAACCGACACCCACTTTTGCAACACTCCACACACCGGGCACTGAACACCCATCCGTTCCCCCCAAGGCTGTATCTCCTTATGGGTCCAGACATAGCGGGTGGCAGAGCTGGAAGTCATATGAATTAGAGCCGTATGCTTGCCAAGCTCACGTTCATCTTGTAAAAGGCTTTCGAGTGCTGCGACAAAGTCAATTTGATGTACCACAATGTTCTTGGTGAGCTTCAACAGGAGCATACTGGGAAGATCAACCACCAAGTGAGGAGCATCGAATGCGAGGGAATGGCTGAACTTGAATCTGCAACTATCAAAGACATGGTTCCGAAGAGCAAAAAAAAACTTACTTCTTTAGAGTTTGATGTAATCGGCCAAATGAATCACCATTCCTCACGATTGACCCACAAGCAAGAAAATATATATAAGCTCCACTAAGATAAGCCGAAAAGGGTTCCAGGAGAACCTCCAAAAACTAAAAGCAATTAGTTGATGTTTGAGAAGCAGCATTAACCTTACCTCGTCAACCTCAGCCGCGGTCGTATTGCCAGCCTTGTCTTTGCCCAGAAATAGATCCCCACGTTCGTTGTCTGTGTGATTGAGGACAACAAAGATAACATACTTATAAGCAGAGCGGAGAGCAAGCAGGGTTGCTGCCACAGTACGGGGCCACTTTGCAACCTTGTCATCAGTTCCTAAATCAAAGGAAAGTGACAAAAAGTCAAAGCGATCGGCAGAAAAATAGCTCCGAAGGCCATGCTGAAGGATAAGAGAGGGCAAAAGCTCTGAGATGGAGCCAAGAGTGAGGCTGATGATCAACGTAGGATATGTTGTGACTTGAGCAATAGCGGAGAGCTCAAATGAGCCAGGAACCTTAACCCAGTGCGGCAGGACTGGAGCATCTTTACGGGTGAAGCCCTAACTAGTGTAAGATTGATTGCGATGGAAATTGATAACTTACCACGTATGGTTTGAGGGCCACTGCATTCTTTAACTTTTTCTGTTCTTGGTGCTGCCGGCAGTTTACCTTCCAGTTGCAACTAACACACTCAAAGTGGATGTCATCCTTGACAACCACTTCCTGATACTCAGCCGGCACCTCAATGCACCGTGAGCAAACAGCACGAGGGCAATCATCACATTCATAGAGCAGACCACCATCACTGCACAGCGAACAGAACTAACATAATTTGCACATAAGCAGAAGATTCCGATCAAATGGTGTTAGGTACTTACGAGCGTCAAGTGTTCATCCTCCTGATCCACATGTCGAATTCGCTTGACTGGCTGTGTCGATACAGTTAGCCCGCATCTCATAAGCATGGTTTGAATAGATACTTACCTCATCTGCAACAGCAGCATCTATTGGCTCCCTGGACCGTTTCACAGACATCCTGCCAGTCTAGTCAAACACACATGTATCAGTGGGAGGAGAGTTCATGCATGAGGACAGAACATCACAGTATGCATGCCAGCAACATTCTTACTTGGTCCCTTCAGATGCTTCACTATCACGTCTTCAACCTTGGTTAACGTTGGTGAGGGATGAGGAATGGTATGACCAAAATGTGCTCACACCATTGGTAGTATGCTTCATTTGCGTCGTCGTCTGATATGTTTCACCCTTAGTCGACATTGTGGGTAAGTAATGAGGGGATAGTATAACCAAAGGTCCACTCACCTGATTTGTCACGCAATCCATTGGCGCTGTTGTCAGACATGTTTCGGCCTTGGTCGAGGTTGGTAAGTGACAAAGGGACAGCATAGCCTTAAACTCGCTCACCTGATCCACAGAACGATTTGTCGGCGCATTCGTTTGACATGCTTCGGTCTTGGTTGGCATTGGTAAGTGAGGGTGGGATGGTATAATGAAAAACTCGCTCACCCGACCCACAGAACGGTTTGTCGACACATTCATTCGACACACTTTGGCCTTGTTGGCATTGGTAAGTAAAGATGGGATGATATAATGGAAAAATTGCTCACAGCGTTAATAGCACGGTATGTCAGCGCCATCGCCTGACACATTTTGGAGCCGGTCAACATTGGTAAGTGATGCGGGGACAATAGACTTGAAGCCTTAAGCTCACTCACCTCATTTGCAGATCGGTTCGTCAACACATTCATTTGATACTCTTCAACCTTGGTCAATGTTAGTAAGTGATGCAGGGATGGCAGAGCCGTAAGCTCACTCACCTCATTCAAGGATCGGCTCGTCGACACATTCGTTCGACACTCTTTGACCTTGGTTGATGTTGATAAGTGATGCAGGGACAGTAGAGCCTTAAGCTCGCTCACTTCATTCGCAGATCGGTTCGTCAACGCATTGGTTCGACACTTGTTGATGTTGGTAAGCAATGAGGGGGTGGTATCACCAAAATCCGCTCACCTCATTTGTAGTACAATTCGCTTGCGCGGTCTGACGTTCGATAGTGCTGATGCCGGCCTTCACAGAGGTGTATTTAAGTGTTGCAACCATAGTTTTTGTGCTTACCTCTTGGCTTTCTGGGATTTTGCGCCTCAATCGAACACGTTCAGCATGGCCACCCGTCGTTTTCTTTGCAGTTTGCTTTGTTCTCATCCGTTACAACTTGCGACTAAACGAAGGAGTAGAAGGTAAGGGTGGAAGAAGGCGAGGCGACAAGTTCGGGACTATCCAAACAACAACAAATAAGTATTGCGATATCTCGGTTTGTGTGTGGCAGAAGAAGCCTGCCACCACCCAGGTGAGTATCTGTGCTTTCAATTTTCGCAATTGTGCTTATTTTTGACCGTTCTTCCGGATCCACAAGTCATTTTCCAGTCTGTGAGCGGGGTACACATGATCCATCTGATCCATCATCCAAGTATGTACTAATCTTTGTGGCAAGAAATTATATCCGAGGGGCCTTCGTCCATTGTAACTCAGATCGAATCCTAATCCTCGGATGGCCCTCGATTTATCAGTGTCAAGACGTCGACCATGACACATGCCAAAGAGCCACACGATATTATCAAGGAAGTTCGTCTACTTACATCCCTCTCACATCTAAATGTTCGCCCAATCGTCCTCACATGTCCGCTTTCCATACCTTTGAACTTTGCATCCTAGATCATCCCGTTTCTCGAACAAGAGTTAGCTCATGGATCTCAATCTGAGTTTTTGGATGTCATACGTTCCCTCTCTCTCGATGAGCTTTTCCGGCCCTCCAGATTCTCCCCGCACCAAATCGTCTCCTTTGGGAGTACTACACCTCCTTTACCCACCCCCCGCGAAGTCCAATTTGTGGTCCTTACCAAGTCGATCATCTTCTAGGTCCTCTGTGATGTAAGCTATCTTCATAGCGAATATGTCCAAAACGCGCATTGACACATCAAGCTGAGCAATGTCCTTCTAGACTCCAACGGGGCTTGTACAGCCCATCGACTTTGGGATTGCTTTTCCGGTCAGTGAAGGTGGTGCCGCGAAAGTGAAGGGCTTGTGGCCCGAGTTCGCAGCACGAATGTGATTTTGAAGTGTCAACTGGGTACGTGTTACATAACTTGCATTAGCTTGTAGTCCTGATGCACCCATCTCCTTTGCGTGTAACGCGTAGAACCACGTTCATCCACTCCGCCTCTGACCCCTTTTGTTATCCCGCAGTTACCAACAGGCCGTTGGACACGTGTGAGCCTTCCCAATGGAACACGGGGCGAGATCGGCCTTGCATGGAGTATTTTCAAGGTGCGAGGTACACCCAACCAGAATACGTGAACGGTATGTTCACTTGCGTTCGACACCGTACATACCTTGACCACGTTCCTTCTTCTGTTCGTCTATGGGTAGTCTTTCATGACCCTCCCTGATGCAGGCAAACACTCCTTTGTCGACGCTGACGCAGTCGAATTGTCATCAATTCTCCCGAACTTGCCTCTGCAACCTCGGGTGCTTCCCTCGATAGTGGGACGCACACGCCTTCGCCGGACACAGTTCCATCCCTACTTGACCTCATCCACTGCTTTCTCCTGTAGATTGTCATGGTCTGTCCGTAGCGACTTTCTACCTTTTCACATCTTCTGCACACCCACTCGACGCATAGTGGGCCAGGCTTCCGTGTCTCGGACTTTTATTCTAACTTTCTGATTGGGAAGGCTCAATTCGAGGCTGCGCACTGTGTCATGGAGTCATACCAACCACTATCTTCAGTAGCCCAGACACCGACATTCAAACTGCAAACACGATGGGTTTAATGGGTGTCAAAGGTTCTGTGAGGAGCATACACACTTATATGAGCATGTAGGCCTTACTCTTTGGTTCGTGTTCGGTCAATCTCCGACTTCACTACTAAACAACTTTCAGGATGAATTATACATTCATATTACCCAACGGAACCATGGCAAGGACTTGTCCTGCGGCGCTCGGCAAGTTTTCGTCTCGCATATATGTTGTTCTTGCCGAGTTGACCTCTTGGCAGGGTGCAGCTTTGCCGGTGGAACGACGTTAGTGTATGCTCACATTTGAGGAGGATGGCACTGCTCATCATGCCCTATCGACTACCTTATGTTCAAATCCATCCAAAAAGCGACGGTTCCGGAGCATTCGATTTCATTCAAGGCGACAACACTTCCGAGCCACAAAAGCCCTTTTGGGAGATCGTCAAGGGTATACCCAGTTGGTCTTCGTTTTCTGTGCCTCGTGAACGGTTGCTTAGGCGCGGTCACTCCACCTCCTTCACAAGAGCAGATTGACTGCCAGCATCCGAAGCCCATCCTGTTGAATACCGTGGGTTGCAACCCAGGTCGTCCATAACATTCATTCACCTATGCATATAGGGTTATGCAAATACCCCATATCAATGGTCGCCTCACACGGTCGATGTTCAAATGCTCCGTGTCGGGAATTTCGTCGTCCTGGTCATGCCCGGGGAGCTAACGACCATGGCCGGTCGCCGAATGCGGTATGTTTGTTTGCTTCCGCGGTCCGCGAGATCTAATCCTTGCTCTGCTTGTCCACTCGAACCATTGCATGCATACAAACGCCCGTTAGAGAGGTGTTGCATGCTCAACTAATCTTGTCTGGCATTCTCGACTCAGCATACATCGTCATCGCCGGTCCTGCCAACACCTATGGACACTATGTTGCAACCTGCGAGGAATACGCGATTCAGCGCTACGAAGGCGCGTCAACGATATTCGGGCCTGGTCGGTTGATTTCTTTGTTATGGAATTCCTACGTCTAACTCGTATTCTAGCAACGCTCGACGCGTATATTGATCGTTATGGTGCGCTTGTGCCGTATCTCGGGGACAGTCCCGTGGGATCGCCGATGTCTGATCTCCCTCCACCCGAGCAGACCTCCTGCCATTTCCCTGCAGGTGCACCATATGTTCCAGTATTGTTGTTCTATTTTCTCAAGGCTTATGTTTTCGTCCATGGCTTTGTTCGTCTGGATCCAACAACTTTGGGGACGTTCTGGTAGATGTGCTCAACACGACGTACTTTGCGGGGGACGCTGTCACGGTGCAATTCGTAGGCGTCAACCCGAGGGTGTCCCTTTTTTTCCTTCAGGACTGGGTCGCACTTTGATCCGCTACACAGAACAATCTCCGTCTTGAAGGCACCTTTTTCACTGTCGATAAGCTCATTACGGCCGACACCTGGAAGACGGTATGGACGATCAGTGGAACAGGACGAACGTGTTGTGGGGCACGAGTACGGTGAACGTGAGCTGGTGGGTGACTTGACCTAGTTTGATTTTCACGCGTTGACATATCAATCAATGTGTAGGACGATCGAAGATGGCATGCCGGGTAAGTGCATGGATGCATGTGTCGACGCGCTCGAGAGCTGACTCCAGATGGCACTCTTTTATGAAGTAGGTACGTATCATATCACGTGCTATGACGATGCCAAATCGCTCTTTGGGGAGATTGCATCGTTTACGGGCACGTCCTCTTCGTTCACCCGTCGGGTGAAGTTTTCCTAGAGAAAACTGACTAGGGGGTGTTGTGGCATAATGTATGGTGACCAAGCGATGGGGTCGAGGCATCATTCTAGCTGGGCTCTCGATCGATATAATGAGCGCACATTGTATTGTTGGTACACAATGGACTCGTTGAGCGAGTATTAAGTATTTGATGTTGTAGACCAATGTTTACAGGCTGCCCACCCAAGTATTGATATGACCTTATCGACCCCATGTACTTCAACCAGAATTACACAACAGTTCATCCGGCATGTGATGACTACCCAGGATCTTTGTGTTTCTCCATTCGTTCCCATCCGAGTTGCCACACCGGCAATATAAACGGGTTCTCTTCCATCACGCTGCAAGTCCGTCTCTCTGGATGGGCCCGTGCCACTCAATGAAGGTCACCTTTCCCCTTCTGGTGTCTCCACTAATTTCTGCTTTGAGAACTGCAACGAAACGGAGAGAAATGAGGACGTACGATGGTATACGTCTGAGCAGTGAAGATGACGGCCGCTCCTGCGACAGACGAGATGATGGTACAATGCCAAACATGATGCGCTCGAGTACGACGGCAAAGAGGAGTTGGGTGTGCGATCCTAGGGATGCGCGGGTGGCTGTTTCGCAGCGGAGCCCGATTATGAGGATCATGGAGGACAACGTATGAGTTTGTGGATCGGATAGGGTTTGGGACATACCTGTGTAGTGGAACCAAAGATGGTGATAGTAAGCAAGAGGGCGATCCATTGCAAAATCGTGGGAAAGACAACGAATTCACGCATGAATACTGGTAGTCTATCATGGCACAAGTAAAGAGAATGCACCAAGAATGTAAACCAGAAACCCACACGATGGATCCAACAATGACACAGACGAATGCATAAGTATAACATGATGTGGGCTGGGTGAGTGCGGGTGCCAATGACACAACCCTGTCTTTGAAAATAGGGTGGTGAATATATATTGACAATGGACCGTGAGTGAACCAACGTACATATTCCAGTGATGCCACCTACAGCCAAGAGAGCACTCCTAAGGTCATGTAAAGTGAAATCGATGGACAAGGAATGTAGATGTGTCACTTACCCCACGGCATGCAAGTGTTCAAAGGAGGTGATATCAGGATCATCCTCGACGGGAATTCCAAACAAGAACAAAGGCCTGGTGATGAGGACAACGCCAAAAAGATTGCGAACTGGATGGGGTATGATCCATGTATCAATGGGGATGAAAGTTGGGTGACATACTGCCTGCGAGTGCATATTTGTTTGTATAGGACTCACCAAGGAGATGACCTACAAGGCAATACAGAATGACACAAGGAATGTGATAGTAGTTGTGTCGGTGAGGGAAAGATAATTAAGGGCATAGTATATTCCTAAAAGTGTGAAAAACCTGACATGTGGTGATGATGGTTAATAGTGCAAGAAGACGTTGATTATGCAGATGGTCTCACCCAGAGATGCCTCTTAAGTGAGACGTCCACAGATGTCTCTTGGACCAAGAAAGGGATCAGGTATCTTGTTTGCTACCCTGCGGCAATGCTGTGAGTAACTCGGACAAGGTTGAGTCCACTTGACAACTTCGCACATGTGTATCCAGCAACAGACCACCGTGATAGCTTGAGGAAAGAGTCTGGACTGGTCAAGACATGGTCACTTGATCTGGATGGTATACATACCATTCGAATGGTGATCAGCTGCTGGCGAGTGGTTATCAGGTCTCAGCTGACAAGATGTTAATTACACTTCACAGACCTCCAGCACAGAGGTAGGGGGATGCAGACTTTCGAGTAGCTTTATGGACGCAGAGAAGAACTGAGAGCAGATGACGAGCTACATTTTTGGCACCAAAGTCGATGACTGTAGCCCTTGTCTATGGTGGGTGTCACCATTGCCGTTACATATTAGTAACGACATTGTGATGTGACACTTTTGCTACATGCCCAAGTGAACACAGTGTTCTGCCAGTCAGGGAACATTCACAAAAGTCAGGGAATGTTCACCGATGAACTTTCTCATGAACGTAAATGAACTGAACCTGTGCAGTGCCAGAAGTCGGAGGGAAATTTTATATAATCAATACTCATTGGCTAGGAAGGTCAGCTAATGTATCGTACATGCCCACTGATTGATGTCCAACAAGCAATTGAGGAAATGAGAACCTATTCTGCTAAAACATCTTCTGCTTGCAAGTCTGGATCATTGATACCCTCTGCATCTAAGTCAAGAAGTTGATACAACTCAAGGTCATCATCCAAGCAGCGAATAGCAGTCTTGTAAAATGAACCAAGCCAGCTCTCAGCATTTGAATAATCCAAAAGATCCTTGATCGGCACTGGATGGTACTGCAATGGAGTGGAACCAGTATGCATGGCTGGATAAGTCTCAGAATCCTGTTCTTCATCATCAACAGCCTGAACAAGACTGTTATGTGTGGCCTGGGTAGGGTCGCACGTAGACCTGCTGCTGACCTAGTTGAGAGCAGTCGAGGGTTCAACTGTCGGCTGGTGACGGCGGAGATGGCACAAGAGGGTGCCCGAGGGTTCGAAGGGACGTTTGAGAGGGTGTCTTGAACGTGCAGAGTTCACTCAAGAGTCAAACGAAGACTCGAAGAGATGAGGGGTCAAGAGAAGCTCTGATTACAAGGCAAGGGACTAGGCCGATACGCAGGTAAGACAAAGCTAGGGAAGAGAGGCATAAGGCCAGATCGACTGGTATATATAGTGAAGGGTGATGTGTGACAGTAACGTTACAGGGTCAAGGGTATGGGTTAAGGGCCAGCGTGGGAAGCGGTGATAGAATGTGAAAGAAGGAGATAGAATGTGATAGAACCCATGCGTGAGAGTGAAACACAACGTGCTGGTGCATGCGGCAAGGGAAGGTGAAACATGTGTGTGATAAGGCAACATGAGGGAGATAAGTGCACAAGAGCATGTAAGTATAATGACGTACATGAGAGGGGCCTCGGAGAGCCGAGGGACAAGGACAAAGGGTTGGTGTGGGCAACCGAAGAAGAGTGGAAAGGTGAGTGTATGCACAACAAAGAAAAGAAAGAAAATAGGGAACATATGCCAGGCACGATGAATTGTAACAAAGACCATGTACAACCTCACGAATACCACATCCAGCCAGACCTGACCTAAGAGCAAGTCCAAGGTCTTGCGCATCACTGGCATCTGAGTCAATGATCTCCATGAAGGAACTAGCATGAGACAATGGTTCCATGGCTCCCTGACCACCATTTGAATGATCCAATGGCCTTTCAATGTCTGCATATGTGTGTTTGAGGTGCTTTTTAACAACATCATCACAAACATGTTCTTCATAAACATACATCTTCAGTTCAGCTAGACAAGTGAGGTTTTTGGTAGACAACTGATTGTGCCATTTCGTCAATATATCACCAAAGGTACTGAAAAGCTGCTCGCAAGAGGCTGAATTGGGACAGATAGATAGTAAGTGATGTGCAATTTGATGAAGTGGCCACTTGGAACCATGTTTCTAAATGGAATATCTTCGAACGGCAGAGTACAACCAAGGAAGAATAAGAAGTTGAAACCTACTTCTTGTGGGTGATGAACCTCTTATGGTGAACAATGAGTATTAGAGTCTTAGTGTGAACAGTCCTTGTGTGCTAGGGGCTTGGCTCAACAGAGGATGTGAGAGTAGAGGACGAAGGAAGACTGCTATTCAAAGACGATTACAGCGGGTTTAAATAGTGTCTGCCTATAAGTTAAAGCGGAGCTTAAAATAAAGAAAATACTCATTGTACGATATGAGAAAGAAAGGCTATTGGCTGGTTTATATCGTATGATAAGAGCGATAAACACTATAGGGTGAAATGATTGTGACTCATATGTCACATAATCATGAGAAACAAAACAGAATTATCCGTTGAATACCTAATGCCTGCATTAACAGAGCATAACTAGATATTCATGTGAGAAAACGAAAGTTATGAAAATAATTAAATATTTTCAACACTCCTCTACGTTTTTCATGTGGATATTTTCAAAAATGGATGGAGAGTTAGACGTGCTCAATTGTCTTCGAATTGTTGCCATGTGAGATTCTTGGTAAAGATATCTGCAACTTGTTCTTTTGTGTTGATGTAAAAGAGCTTTATCTTTCCATCTTGAACACATTCCCTGATGTAATGATAAGGAATAGCAATATGTTTTGTTCTTCCTTCTTGGGCAGGATGTGAGGCAAGGAAAATTGCTCCTTGATTGTCAACATAGACATCGACTGTTGGAATAGTGAATCCAAGTTCCTTAAAAATGGTGGTTATCCATGATAGTTGCTTTGCAACTTCAGTCATTTCAACATATTCTGCTTCTGTAGAAGATAGGGTGATTTTGCGTTGTCTTCGAGAAAGTCAAGAGACAATTCCTTCTGCTAGAAAGATAGCATATCCAGTTGTGGATCTTCTTGTTTCTACATCACCTGCCCAGTCTGTGTCACTGTATGCCAAAAAACCTGTTTTACTTTCTCCATTATATTTTAAACACAGAGTCTTGGTTGTTGCCAAGTATCGCACTATGTAAAGTGCCTTCTGTAGATGTTCTGGAGATGGATTAGAACTAAATTGTGACATCTTGATGACAGAGTAGGCGAGGTCTGGATGTGTTCCTAGCATAATGTATAGCAGGGACCCTATTACAGATTGATATTTTGCATGTCTTGCTGAATCAGGATCTTGAGTATTTGGAACTGGTGTGTATTCTGATGGTAATGGGGTATGAGCTGGTCTAGCATTTGTCATGTCGAAACAATCAATGACTTTTTGTGCATATGATATCTGGTCAAGATACATGATCTTGTGATTCTGGTCGCAAGTGATGCGAATCCCCAGATATTCTTTAGCTTCTTCAAGATCTCTTGATTCCCATTTGGTCATGAATAGCATTTTGATTTTGAGGAGGTTTTCTTTGTTGTTTCCAATGAAAAGAACATCATCAACATAAACAACTAAGATTATGATGAAGTTATTCAGGGTGGAGATATAAACTCCAGCATCTGATTGAGTTCTTTTGAATCCCATGGTTAAGAGGGATTCATGTAGGGCTTTATTCCATTGTAGTGTGGCTTGTTTTAATCCATAGATTGCCTTGTTTAGATGACAAACTTTTGTTTCATGTCCTTTCTTTGTGAAACCTTCTGGTTGTTCCAGATATATTTCTTCATTGAGGTTGCCAAAAAGAAATGCAGTTTTGACGTCTAATGCTTCGATGTCCCAATCTTCTAGGGAAGCTAGAGAAAGTAATAGCCTGACAGTTTCAAACCATGCTACTGGAGAGAAGGTTTCTTCAAAGTCTATATGTTATGCGTGACCTTGGGTAAGGTCGTGCGTAGACCTACTAACACCTAGTAGGGTCGAAGGTTCGGTCGTTCGTTTATACGACGATGTAAGGCCAGCTGTGGGGGTGCTGGGTCAGAGGTACCATTGAGGGAGACAATGGGTCAAAGGTAACCGCTGTCTAGCTTGACAGACGGGTCGCAAGGTCTAGGGTGGAGACACACATGAAGGCTGGTTGGCCGAGTGTGAAGCGCTCACTTAATGGTAGAGCGAAGACGCAAGGAGTAAAGGTAAATGGATTGCTAGTGCTAACTAGGTGACAAGCCGTAGGTAGAACTAAGCTAGGGAAAGAGATGAAGGCCCTGTTGAAGGGTTTATATAGTAAAATAAGGGCGTGACAGTTATGTGTCACAATGGTTAAGGGCCGGCACAGGAAGCGGCATTAGAAATAGAATGGCAAATGGCAAAACCATGCATGAGAAAGAGATGTTAAGGGCCAGCGCATGTGGCATGAGAAGAGCAGAAGGAAAAGGAGTACTTGTGCAGTGGGGAGTAAGCACGCTTACGAGATGTATGGAATGTCATGGAATGACATGGAAGGAATGAGGTTAAGCGTGAGAAACAGAAAGTGTTAGTTTGATATCGTAAGAAGAGAAAAAGTGTTCATCCTGTGAGCGAATCGTAACATTACCTCCTTAGTAACCCGAAGCTATGGCGAGGATTCCTTACAAGTCCCTAAAAGTGGGTCCTGGGGAGCCAGTGATGTTGGCATAGCTGACATCGTCTAATTCGTCTCCATCCTCGTAAGGCAAAGGAGCGCAAGGAGAGGATGGTGCTGGGTGATAGGACTGTTGAGAGGAGGAGGAGGACTGATGAGAGGTATGGCGAGGGGTGGCTTGACGGACGATTTGTCTGTTGTGGAACGCAGCTTGAGGGCGGCGAGGCATAGACGTAGAAGAGGACTGAGCACAGGGAGAGGTGAGGCGAGAGGCGAGAGGGCGAGAGGTTCCTGGGCAATGGGTGAGGGAGTGACCGGGTGCACGTCTGAGACATCCTGTGCAGACATGTTGCTGACAGGATAGCTGGGTATGCCCAAGACAGTGGCACTGGAAGCACTGCTGGTTGAAGCAGAGATGTCCGGGATAGACACGGTCTCTGCTGTTACAACTTGTCCACCAATCGTTGAGCGTTTGCCTGTGAATAGGCGATCCATCCCTTAAGACTTCATTGCCAAGTCCTCGACCCGCAGCAGTGAGATCTCGGAAATGGTTATCAATGTTGAGAAGAAAGGTGTTGTAGCCCATTTGGAAGGCGTGTGAGTATAGCTGGTATTACGCGTGGTAGATAAAGTCCTGTATGGTCCTGCCAAGCATAGTATGAGGAAAGATCAGGCCGGAACCGGAGATGAAGGCAGCAATGTGATTCAGTTGCATTGTGGTTTCGAACCAAGTGAAGATGGGCAAGCCATCAGTAGAATAAACACTAATTGGAACGCGAAGACGATCGTCAGACATAAGCAAATGAAAGCGAACATAATTCTCATCGGTAAACCGTTCTTCCCGGAGTCTATTGGTGTGGTGATGAGCGGAAACATCTAGGGGAACCTGGGAATTACATTCTGAGTGGGCGATAAGGGAGTCTGAACTGGGGGCATGGACAAGTTGCGGGTGGTGGACGCCTAGGAATGAGGGGGGCCTGGGAGAAGGTTCCCGATCAGGCAGAGGGGTAAACAACAGTGAGGATTGAATCCTGCCCGAGACAGGAGAGACGTGGGATTCGGGAATATCGCCAACAAGAGTGGTGAAGTTGACAGGCTGTGGGGCGGCAGGGCAAGTAGGAGAGACCCTCTTGGGGTCGGTAGTGGGAAGACGGATGGTACTGGGGTTGGTAGAGGGTGCGGTGGCGGGGGTGTCGACATTGGAGAATTCGATAGCTATTAGAATGAGGTGGAGCGGGTTTATTTGTGGCGTGATGGGTGAGCGGATGAGAGAGAGAAGGCATGGGGGTGTTGTCTTTTATAATCATCTAGCAACTCCGACGAATGTTTCAGGTTCTGCTTGGGTTCCCATGACTCTTCTTTGGCGGAGTACCCTTTCCATTGGATCAGGTACTGGCGGGCTGACGGCATTCCTCAATGCCATATGATTTGTTCTATTTCATATTCTTCTTGTCCTTCGACAAGGTCTGGAGGTGGTGTGGGGAAGTTCGGACTGTGGACATCATTTTTGTGATAGGGCAATAACAGAGAAGTGTGGAACGTGTTGTGGATTTTCTACGTTCGTGGGAGTTGGAGGCGATAGGAGACAGGGGAAATGATGTCAGAGATAACGAAGGGCCCTTTGTGTTTCGCGGCAAACTTCGGATCTTGGACGGACCTTTTAAGATTCCTGGCCTCCAGCCAAACTTGTTCTCCTTTCTTGAAGGGTATGAATTTTGACTTAGACCTGGACGCCATGACTTGACGTGCAAGTTCATGGGATGTGAGGGCTTCATCTCGCAAGGCGGTGAGTGCCTTGAGATGGGATTTGACGGCGGGAATATTCATTTTGGCGATTACCGATGGTAGGGCGTGGGGTTCATATCCCATCATGAGATAAAATGGGGACTTGCCGGTGACAGAATGGGGGTGGTGGTTGTGTGTGAATTCTGCGTGGGAAATGTGATCAGACCAAGTGGAAGGATGATCTCCGCAGTAGATACGAAGGTATGTTTCAACTTCTTGGTTGACACGTTCAGTTTCTCCGTCAGTCTGTGGGTGGTAGGCAGTAGAGAGGGAGAGATCATAGTTTAGGAGGTGACCAAGTTCTTTGGCAAAGGTGGAAGTGAATTGAGGTCCTCAGTCGGAGATGATTTTGTCATAGAAACCAAAGCGAAGGTAGACTTTGTGGAAAAAGAGTGCTGCTACCCCTTCGGCGGAGATAGTCTTCTTCGTGGGGCAAAGAATTACCTCCTTAGTAAGGCTGTGGTCCACCACGACCAATAAGGAATTGAACCCCCTGGACAGCAGAAGGTCAGTGATCAGATCGCACAAGATCTGTTGGAAGGGGCGGGAGCAAGAGGATGGAATAGGGATGAGGGGAGGGGATGTAGGGTGAGTGTTCGCCTTGTTACACTGGCATATGGCACTGTTACAGCTATATATTTTTACGCTTTACTTTACGCGCACACAGACGCTTTTCTACGCTTTTCTTTATCTTATCAAGGGAAAACCCGACTTAGACACTGTGCTAGACACAGGGGATCTACGGGCCCTTCTAGATCAATGGGCTTCACTTGTCCACTGCCTACAAAGCACCCCTCATAAGATAGTCTCTCCGCTCGACGTTTAGATAGTGATTGCCTGCAAGGAATTGTAGTCGCAACAGGCACAGCCATCGATGTAAGAGCGAACAAAGGTGGCGAGGCCAGGCCACCAGAATTCGGAAGTGACGAGTTGATGGGTCTTCAGGTAGCCAGGATGGCCGGCAGAGTCATGATCGTGGGAGCGCTGGACGACAGCACGGCGAAGGTCACGGTTGGGAAGGACGTAGACACGCCCCTGGTATAGAAGGACGCCATCACAGTGTTGCCAGTCAGAAAGGTGAGAGCAAAAGGCAGGGGGCAGGGAGCCATCAATCTCCTGTAATTTGTGGAGAACAAGGTCATTGGATGTGGAGGTGGAGGCAATGTGGTTGGAGAGGGCGGAGTCGATGAGGCAGACAAAGAGGGCGTTGGGAAGGAGGGTGACTCTGAGATTATCGGAGATGGCGTGAGGGAGGAGGTCTGGTTGTCGGGACAAGGCGTCAGGGCCAGCGAGTTGGGTGCTGGGGACGTGGGTAATGGGGTAATCATAATTGGCAAGGTCAAGGAGCCAATGGGCTTGACATCAATTGAGATCTTGGGGATGGTGGAAATATGTGAGGTTCTTGTGGTCGGAGAAAACCTTGACGGGGAAGGGAGCGCCATGGAGGTATTGTCCCCAGGCTTTGAAACTGCGTATAATGGCCAAAAGCTCCTGATCATGGATGTCATAGTTTCGTTCTGAAGAAGAGAATGATTGTGATAAGTAAGAACAGGGATGCCAATCCCCATTCACATTGGTTTGTAACAGAATTCCACCTGACACATACTTAGAGGCATCGGTGGCCATGGCAAAAGGGCGAGAGATGTCAGGCATGAAGAGAACGGGCTTATGGAGGAACAACTCTTTGAGTTGCTCGAAGATGGTTTGTTGGGCAGAGGTCCACATCCAAGGCATATTTTTCTTGGTGAGGTCGATGAGTGGGTGGGCGATGTTGGAATATCCTGGGATAAAACGTCTGTAGAAGTTAGTGAATCCCAAGAAGGAACGGACGTCTTTGACTTTTTGTGGTGTAGGCCATTTGGCGATCCCTTCTAGTTTGATGGGATCCATAGTGAGTTGTCCTTCCTTGACAATCATGCCGAGATATTCAACTTCGGGGACGGCAAATTGACATTTTTCTAGCTTGAGATGGAGATCGAGTTCCGTCATCTGTTGGAGGATGCAGCGAGTGCATTCAGTGTGGGTTATGTTGTCTGAGGAGAAGATAAGGAGGTCATCCATGTAAATAACTAACCAGCCTTCGGCAATCATATCGTGGAAGGAGTCGTTCATGAAGCGTTGGAACATTGCAGGGGAGTTAGTCATTCCAAAGAATATTACCATAGGTTTGAAAAGTCCTTTGTAAGTGAGAAAGGCACCCTTCCATTGGTGCCTGTCCTTTATATGCATGTTGTTATACCCCCATCATACATCAAACTTGGTAAAGACATGGGCTCCCTTGAGTTTATCGAGGAGATCAGAGATTAGAGGTAGCGGGTACGCATCATGAATCATATGTTCGTTGAGGTAGCGGTAATCTTGGCAGGGGCAGAGTTTACCATCTTTCTTTTTGACAAAGAAGAAGGGTGATGCTTGAGGGGAATTTGAGGGGCGGATCTTGCCGGCTGCAAGGTTTTCGTTGAGAAAATCTTCTGTCGCTTTCTTTTCGTCGGGGGTGAGTGGGTAGAGTTTGCTGATCTTTGGAGTAAACGAGTCTCTGACGTTTATTTCGTGGTCGTATGGTCGGGATGGAGGGAGGGAGTTGGCAGACTCTTTGGTGAAGACGGAGGTGAAGTCTTTGTATACATCCAGTAAGGTTACTTATGGCTTAGCCTTCTTGGCGGCGGCCGCAAGTTCAGTGGCAGTAGTGAGCTTGGCGACAAGCTTTGGGTGGGTCTGATGATAATGGGATCCGGATTTGAGGACTTGTTGGCACAAGTTATTGTATAATGTGCGACGGACATAGAGATTTCCATCGGGCATGTCAAGAAATGTGGATAGGGTATGATCGGGAATGGTTTCGACCATGATGTGGTGGGGTGGTTTCGAAGGAGGTTCTTTTGGTTGGATATCATTGTGTCGTTTCAGGTCAGCAATGTGGATATGATAGAGGGCAGCGGATTCGTCTGCCGATTCTGGGATGTTGATCATTTGCGATGACCAATCTATTACTGGATTCGTGTGGTGGAGCCAGGGCGTCCCGAGAATCACGTTCTCAGACCTGCAGTGCATGACATGGAAGTGCACGTGTTGGGCAATTCCATCGATGTTGGTGAACAAGGAGGCAGTATAATGGATGACCCCTTTTGCATTCGGGGTTTGGTCAACATTATTGATGGGAATTGGGGTGGGGAGTTTGTCAAGAGGGAGTCAGTGTTTTCGGGCGAAATCCCAATCGAGGCAATTGATGTCTGCTCCGCTGTCAATGAGAGCACGGGTGTCGATGGTTTTCATGGTGTGTGAGGGATTGATGAGTTGCAAGGGAATATGCATCGATTTCTTTGATGTAGATACAAGTACAGGCGCACACGTGATAGGAGGAACTACTGACATCAAGACAGTGTTCTGTTTCAAAGATCCTGGGGGGTAAAGGTGATGTGAGACACCTTAGGTTCTTCATCGTCATCTTCATCGTCTATCTCTTGTAGTCGAGGGACTTCTTTTTTGTCCTTGACTTCCACTTCTACGACCTTCCGGATGATCTTCTTCGGCCTTGGGGTGTTTGAGGTGTATGTGGGGCAGTTGTTGGCCCGGTGCCTCTTTTGGCGGCAGTGGAAGCATCTACCTTCTTTTCGGCATTGCTCTCGTTCGGCAGGGGTGAGTCTTTGAAGGTGGATGGTGTCAACGTCCATGGTGTTGGGATCTTTGGCAGGAGTGGGGGTGGAATACTGATGATACATGTGGCAGGAGGGGGTCTTGTGGTGAGTGGCAATCTCTCTAGCATGCTCCATGTGTTACAGCTATATATTTTTCATCTTTACTTTGTGCATAAGGACGCTTCCTTTATCTTATCAGGGGAAAACCCGACCTAGACACTGTGCTAGACACAGGGGATCTACGGGCCCCTCCAGATCAATGGGCTTCACTTTCTCTCCTTCACATTTGCCCCA
>JBBPTX010000596.1:0-20047 GCA_038094595.1 Pulveroboletus aff. annulatus | reverse complement strand
TGGATTCGAGTCAACCGTCCTCGCGTACAACGAAGGTCCCACCAACCCTTCCACTTCGTCAAAGCCGGGGAACGCCCAAGTTCTGACTCAGACTGCCCATCAATCGAAGCCGAAGATCCGTCGGACGCTGCACACATTCTCGTCACGCTTACCACGCCCAGTCAGTCCGTCTGATTCTGATGGTATGACATGGACACATTCTAGCGGCCGCTCGGAAGGCCCGCCTTGGGTTCGTTATGGAAGGTCGGGCTTGGATGTCGACACCTTTTGACGGCGCGCAACGTGACACGTGTAACATCTGCCGGCAATGCGCTCCCTGCTGACGAGCGACTTACGGCACTTCATGGCAGGGGAACTCGGCCTGTCATGTTCGAGCCATGTCTTGTTGGCTTGGATTCAAAACTGGCGTACCAGACTGGTGTGGATGTCTGCCAACAGATACCACCTTCTCCTGTGGCACCACCTTGTCAACACACCCATTTCGCCATCAACACCCCAAAATCCGAATCTAATCCATAACAGGCTCGGGTCTCGACCGCGTTCGCGCACCGTATTCCGTTTTCGTTTGCGCACTTTTTTTCTCGTGGGCGGTGGGCCTGATCACGATGCTCGGTCGCTCGGGAATACCATTTTATCACATGCACCGACACCTCGAACCCTGTTCGCTCGCGTCTGAGATGACTACTTTTACTCCGCGCCCTCGGAAATGACGCGACACCGATCCCTGAACCACGTCGGTCCGCCAAGGTCACATGGGACAATGTACCCCCGACGAGTTCCGCGGATAATGCCTGGACGAGGTCGTCGAACAATGGGCCGGCGTATAAACCCCACCGAAAGCCTTCTCTGCGAGTCGGGCGCACGAGGAAATGAAAATGGGAAAAAAATACGCCACCGGAACGGGCCATGCTCTTTGCCAGTGGACCATATGGTCATACGCACCCCATCAGCATATTCGACAGCCGCCGTATGTTGGTACCATTGTCTCGGTTCGTTATCACCCAAAATGGGGGGTCGTCGGCGACCGGGTGATGCCATCCTGGTCGCCACAAGAGTCAAGTCGACGACCGAGGGGGATTTGAGTTTGGGCGCACGCATGACGCACCTCCCCCCACACTCCATAATGAAGTGGTGATGAAAGCCACAATGATGGTCGTCAGGGCGAATGGGATCGATCGCGTTGAGTCATGGGAAACGCAGCCACTATCTATACGGGGTGGAGGAGGGGGGGACGGGTTGAAACAGGTTCGAGGGTGCTTCGAATGTGATCGAGACTATGCCCAAGGTTGTCGGATGACTCGGAGGTTACGTGGTGAAGAGGGGAGCGGCGTTTGTGCGACGATACGGCGATACGATATTGAACTGTTCTTTTTTTTTCCTTTTGACTTGGTTCCAAGTCGAAATGTTGACTTACCAGTCCGTCTAGAGGCGCTTTGAACTACATGGCAAGTCGTTCTGGTGAGTACACCTATGTGGCTGGTTGAACACGACACTTTCGGGGTCAAGGTTCCAGGTATCATCGCGCCATCAACCACCTCAGAGATCAGCAGTATGGTCGAAATAAACTTGCAGGGTTGCGATACCTGTCATCACGCAATCGACATTCAGGAATCATACTCGTTCTGACAGACGAGTTTGCGCGTTAGAAGTGTGGGATATTGTGGGCGTTAACGCGGCCCAGTCGTTCTCGCTACGCCGTGTATCATGCCTTTGGCGAATACGACACATGTAGGTACATGATTGATGGTGAACGCTCTAACCAAGCAGGTCAGTACGATAATGACATGCCCATCGAGAAATCGCACCCGTTATGGACGATGTGGGCTGGTCATCGGATGTTGTTCGATCAGACGCCTTGTAAAAGACTAGGACGATGATGCAGAAGGGGATCAGGCGTAGTGCACGCTATCATAACTTTTGATGGCCATGTACGTCCTAGCATGTTATCATCGATCAGGCGATCGCAAGTCCTAATCTTAATCCATCTCCAAAAATACACGTATCTTTTTTGCTCTCCAGAGGTCTCGCAAGAACCATTGTGAGACACCCTGCAGAGCAATCAAGACTATTCGTCGTGGTGTGGTGAAAGAACCATTATGTAGTCGGTTACAGTAGCAGCCTGTGCTTTGTCAATGAAAATAACGGTGCTGAAAGATATAGGAAAAACGCACAAGCCGGAGTGGAGAATGGATAAGATGTTTCTTGACGCGTTGATCTTTGCAAAGGTGAACCCGGTCCTCTATTTCCGAGTCAAGAGTCGGGCCGCGTTTCGTAGTTGTTTCCATGACCTGTGTCGCTCGCTGCGTTCAATAGTACAAGAGAAAACGTACGGTTGATAAAGGTAGCCACCACCTCCCGTTGAGCACCATTAGGTGTCGTAGTCGTACCCGTTGGAGTAGGGGCTCCCTGGGTGTTGGCCTCGCCGCATCCTCGAGGCCGGGTTCCCACGGGTCGTAGCGTAGGCTATATAGCGGTCGTTGGTCCTGTATGTAGGCATCCTCTTCTGCTACAGGACCTCCTTCCTGCCTTCTCCATCGTGGCCCGGAACTGACGGAACGCCACGAAGGATTACTGGGTGAGGCAACCCAGAAGTGGTTAGTGGCACGTCAGCAAGAAATACGCTGGCATAATGGAGATGTTGGACTTCACGGAGAATGTAGGAGAGTAGAACGCGGATGGCACAGTCATGATATCGTTACTTGTGAATTGTGGTATATCGAGAAGAACTCCTCATCCAACTATTTCCATCTTCGGAAGCCTGGGAATGGCCAGGGCACAGCCAGTAACCAGTGAGTTCGTCCTTTTGATAGGTTAAGTACTCAACGATTCGCCACTAGCAGCAGCGGTGGCATATCAAATGGCAACTGCGATCAAGTATTTCAAGTTGCCGTTCACCTGGGTTCTCTGAAAGCTTTTTGAAGCGATGCGGTGTGCCGAGTCCAAATGATTCCCACCCGGGCCGCCGCGTTTACCGCTACCAAACCATGACAGGTGGATACAGGGGTTCACCCGAAACACGCCCAAGATTACTGTCATTCTAGCATGTATCTCCATCTACAATTAAGATGATGCCGAATCATATTCTTGATGCAGGCTCTGCCGCCGCAGCCACACATGATCTATGGCATCTTACTCCTCTACCGGCGTCGGTTTATATGTGCAGGATTTTCCAACCTCGGTTTGTCCAACATCGTCTTTTCATGTCTTCCACTTTGCAGTCCGCTGTTGCATCCATCGAGACGAACAACTATGGGTCGCGTATGCTTGTGTCTAATGGCACCTTTTGGCCATCAACCTTACTATCCATCCTAGTTGCAGTTCTCACAGCCGTTGGGTATGACTACGGTAAGTGGTGTCCGTTTCTGCATTTACAATGAATAAACTTGTTGACAATGTTGTCAGCCCTCACGTTTTCAGATGAAGTGTGCCCCATATATCTTCGCATGTCAAATAACTGTCTCACCGGTTTGTAATCTCGGCAGATAGAAT
Organism: Pulveroboletus aff. annulatus; assembly: GCA_038094595.1. Classification (NCBI taxonomy): domain Eukaryota; kingdom Fungi; phylum Basidiomycota; class Agaricomycetes; order Boletales; family Boletaceae; genus Pulveroboletus; species Pulveroboletus aff. annulatus. The sequence goes on along the minus strand of JBBPTX010000596.1, from coordinate 16,558 downwards.
ATATCTGGGTTCGTACCGGAATTTCTCTGCCCTAACGTTTTGTGTATACTGAGATTATTGTAGAATCAGCCCTGGACTCGGGTCTCCTCATTATTCGTCATTGTACGATCTTAACTGTCTGCATGACATCATGTTAACCATCTTAACTGCCAGGCTCGTTATTTTGGCTTGTGTTCGGTAATGTATGCCAGTCCTCGCTGCAACAAATGTCATCTGATTGCTTGGTTGTTCACTAGACTCAACGGAGCCTTATGTACGTTCAAAACCTTTCTTTTCTCCTTGTTTGAGCTGACCCAGCGTGATACAAGTCGGAAGTTCTTTCTTACCTGGCCCCACAAAGGTGATTCCTCGTATCTTTGACGACAGCATTTGATTCTAAATACTCTTAGACGTATGTACTTATCTCCATCTGAGTCTTGTGTTCATCAGCTGTGTTTCTGTGTCATCGATTTTATTAAATAGGTGTGAGTCTATTTATTCAGCCTTTCTAATGTTCGTATATGCTCAAGGACACCGTACAGGCGAAATCGTTAGTGTTTTTTCTCAATGGGCAATCATTATTTTTGTGACTACTACAGAATGTAAGAATTTATTTCACTCGGTCGAGATCCACCTCACAGGGAGAGGCAGTGGCGATGATTCTCCGTGTGTGGGCAGTGTATGGTCAATCCAGGCTTGTCCTTGGAATCCTACTCGCATTATACACCATCGAAACCATCATGAACATGGTCATATCTGTTTTGAACAGCATCGAGTTTGCCTCAGGCTCTAGTATGTGATAGGTTTTTATTTCATCCGTTGTGCCAAATCATGTGCTACTCTCTCATTCTATAGTCGCCACCGCTCAAGTACTCAATTTTTCTTATTGCATGGGGCAATCTGTCAACATCGTTTGGAGCAACATTGAGAGCGCTGTCCAGATCACTCTTGGCGTGGTGATGTGCTTGCTTGTCGTAATCAAATTTACCAAGGATGCACTCCAAATGTACAGAGACGGAATGCGATTCCACCTGAACAGTTACATGAAACTTCTTGTACGGGAAGGAGTAGTCTACTTTCTTGTGTATGTTGTGTCACGTACTTCCTTCTGTCTTCATACAACTGCTGATACCAACTTTAGCGTTTTCCTTGTGTCGCTTATCGACATACTGATCAATGCATCATTGATTCAACTTGACGGATGGTGGCAGTTATTGTACATGGTAGAATGGATACCTTCGTACACACTCGTCCCCCGATTCATCTTGAACTTGCGCGCCCTCCATGCGCGTGACCTTCAAGGTAGACGTGGGAGCGACATCGACTCTGCGTTCGGACTGTCATCGGGATTTGGCCATGTCAGTGTGAGGAGCGCAGTCATGGTCACAAATGCTGGGGGGGACGAGGGAGAGGAGCAGGGAGAGCCTGAGGAGAGGGTGCAGGTGCAGAGAGAGGATGTGGAGCATGAGGAGATTGAGTTGGTTGAGAGGATTCCCGGGGAAGATCACTTTACCAATCCTAGTCATGCTTGATGGGCATCACGCGGCAGCTCGTCGGGTCTCCTTGATATTGTCGTTATTTATTTCATGTACATACTCCCTCTGCGATCCCGCTGGTACGAAAAAAATGCATCGATTATCGAAAGAACTATGATGCAGTCAGTCAGTGGTCTATACTTTGTCGATGAAAACAAGAGGGCTAATGAGGAAAAAAACGCACAAGCCTGCCAATTGGAGACTGAAGTAGACCGCAAGATGTTTCTCGGTCCGTTGGTCTTTGCAAGTTGGTGAATTTGATCCTTTATTTCCGAGTCAAGAGTTGGGCTGCATTCGCCCGCTCAATCCATCACATAGTACTTGTACATCTGTGACTGGAAATTTGTGTCCCCAAGAGGCACTCCCGAGCGTGTTGTACTCAACTGTCTGTAAGCACAAACGTTTCAGATCGCACAGCAAATTTAATGATATCTTCCATTTTAATCTAGTATGACACGAGTTGGCTAAGTCACTCAAGCAGGCCACCATTGCACGCTTTGATCTTTCAAGAAGAAGTCTAGAAATGGGTGGCAATCAGTGAGTTTGCATCTTTTTTTGATACTGGCCAACAGTGACTCAACGATGCCACGCTAGCAGTACCGGCTGGTTCTCCAATGGCGGATTGCCATCAAGCACTCGCCATTTACTTGTATTTTCCGAGCCCTTTGATGCGATACGTTGGGCTAAAGGTGCACCAAGTCGACAGTGTATGGTCGCCTTTCCTCTAAATCATCGGGGTTCGACTGAGCTGCTCATGTTAGACATCAAACCCACCTCACGTTTCGTGTGACTATTGACACGTACTTTGATCTATCAATGTGCCACGGGCCAGTCACATCCTTGATGCAAGCCATGTTTCATGATGCCACCGCAGCCATACAGGTGTACGGTATCTTACTCCTCTGTCGGCGTCGCTTTATATACTATGCAGGCCCTCCTATCCTCGGTTCCAACACCATCTTCTCATTCGTTGTTCCGTTCACCACATTTTCTACTCCAGGGTCATGTCTTCTACTTTGCAGTCTGCTGTTGCATCCATCGAGATGAACAACTATCTGTCACGTATGCTCATTGTCAATGGCATCTTTTGTCCATCAATCTGACTATCCGTCGTAGTTGCAGTTCTTGCAGCTGTTGTGTACGACTACAGTAAGCGACGTCCGCCTCTGCGTCTACATCGAACAAACGTGTTGACAACGTTGTCAGTCCTCATGTTCTCAGATGAAGTATACCCCATATATCTTCACATGTTGAATAGCTGTCTCACCGGTTCGCAATCTCGGCAGATAGAATATATCTGGGTTCGTGCCGGAATCTCTCTGCCATAATGTTTCGTGTATGCTGGAATTGCTGCAGAATAAGCCCTGGACTCGGGTCTCCTCGTTGTTTGTCCTTGTACGATCTTAATTATCTGCACGGGATCACGTTAACCCTCTTAGCATCTAGGCTCGCTATTTTGGCTTGTTTTCGGTAATGTACGCCAGTTCTCGCCGCAACAAATGTCACCTGATTGCTCGGCTGTTCGCTAGACTCAATGGCGTCCTATGTGTGCTCAAATTCTTTTTTTTCTCATTCTTTGAGCTGACCCAGTGTGATACAAGTCGGAAGTTCTTTCTTACCCGGTCCCACAAAGGTGATTCCTTGTATCTCTGATGACAGTATTTGATTTTAACTATTCTTAGACGTATGTGTTTATCTTTATCAAAGTCTTTTGGTTGTCTTTCTTAATCGTCGATTTTATTTAATAGTTGTAAGTCCATTTGTTCAGCCTTTCCAATGTTCGTATATGCTCATGGACACCGTACAGGCGAAATTGTATACATTTTTGTTCCATGGGCTTCAACTATTTTTGTGGCTGCTGCTGAACGTAAGAATTCACCCCGCCCCGATCGAGATCTATCTCACCAGTAGAGGCAGTGGCGATGATTCTCCGTGTGTGGGCAGTGTATGGTCAATCCAAGCTCATCCTTGGAATCCTTCTCGCGTTATACACCATTGAAACCATCGTGAATATTGTCCTATCTGTCTTGAACAGCATCCAATACGCCTCAGGCTCTGGTATGTGATTAGTCTTTATTTCATCTATCGTATCAAATCATGTGCTACTCTCTTATTCCATAGTCTCCACCACTCAAGTACTCGATTTCTCTTGTTGCATGGATAAATCTGTCGACACTGTTTGGACCGACATTGGGGATGGCGTCCAGATCACTCTCGGCATGGTGATGTGCTTGCTTGTCGTGATCAAATTTTCCAAGGATGTCCTTCAAATGTACAGAGACAGAACACGATTCCACCTGAACCGTTACATGGAACTTCTTGTGCGGGAAGGGATAGTCTACTTTCTCGTGTGTGTCACATCTATCCATCCATTGTACAACTATTAGTATGCTGATGCTGAACTCTAGCATTTTCCTCATGTCGCTCATTATTGTACTATTTAATGCATCATTGATTCCATTCGAAGGATGGTGGCAGCTGTTGTACATGGTAGAATGGATACCTCCACACACGCTCGTCCCCCGATTCATCTTGAACTTGCGTGCCCTCTATGTGCACGATCTTCAAGGCAGAGGAGGAAGCCATATCGATTCTGCATTCGGATTGTCATCCGGATCGGGTCATGGGAGTGTTAGGAGTGCCATCGTGTTCGCAGATACCAGGGAGAACGAGGGAGAGGAGCAGGAAGAGGTGTCAGTGGTGCAGAGAGGGGGGGAGCAGTATGAAGAAATAGAGCTGGTCGAGAGGAATCCCGGGGATGATCGTTGGGCGGGTTCCAGTAATGTGTGATGGATATCATCGTATCGGCTTGTTAGTCCATTGTATCGCTATTCTTTCATGCAGCTCGTCCCTCAGGCCTCAGGCCTCAGGAGTACGAATAATGCATCAATTGTCATGGCATTAGTCTTCCCGGATAATGTAACATATTTGTCTATGGCCCAATCACGCTCACAGCACACAGTTTGAAGACGTGATGTGAATACCAGCTATTGGCCAACATGCCAGCTCTTGAAGTAGGTCGAAACAACGATGGCCAGGACGGGGGTTGTAGAGTTGCACATTGATCATGTTAACATGATATGGGGGTACATTGTTCTGCCAGAGTTCACTCAGATCCACGTTCGGGACCTATGTCTATGGACATCGACATTGTATCTAATCTGACAAGTTAGAATTGAATCTGACGTACATGTATAGTGAGCTCGTATGGTACTTGGTGGCAAGATCTCTGCATTGGAGGTGATTGCGAGACCGTGATTGAAGATAAAGGACAGCCAGGCGCGTAATGACACAAACTCGAAGTAGACGCGAGTGTTAGTGATGGATCGATGGTCCTGTAGAAGTACCAAGGACAAAGACAGTACCATCCAGGTGTGTAGCAGGCGGAATCACGGTTCCATACCAGGACGGTCTTGATACCGGGACATCACGACCATAATCCTTGAGCCAGTGGTAGGTTGAGAATACTGTCGCAGCGATGTTCTCACGCCCAGGTCTCCTTCGCTCCCGCCATCAGTCCAAGCAATCTGCTATGGGGCAAAAATGTTACAAAAAATACTGTCAGATGGAGATTAGATACAATTCCGGTTCCCCATGGTGAGCTCCCGGTGTGTGTGTTTGGATGACTGAACTCGCGAGAGTGTACTCTGGCGTTCAATCAGGCTAGACCCCTCCTTTGCAAATGGCTCGAGCTGCAGCAAACACATCGTGTATCTGGGGCACGAAGGACAACCCGCGCAGGTGTCATCATCATGTCTGTATTCAACATCGATACAGTGTTGTGGTACTATCAGTGCGCCGTCTCTTCCGTATACCTTGATTTTACTAGATTCCCCTGCTGGCTCTGGGTACCATGCTGCGATGCTTCATCGGCTCACCTCACACAATCAATCTTGCACCCATGTCGATGGACTCGTCACCCCCATTCTATGGATTGTCTCCTCAGCAGTGCAAGTCCGGCCACATCATTGTCCGAGATTCTCATCTAGACGACCAAGCTCAGTCCTCCCCTTACCATACCCCAGCAGCAAGCTCTCTGAGATATCATTTGGGATGTGGTACGTTGTGATGGATATGTACAGGCATAGTGTTGGTGCCGTCGCAAAGCCCAGTCACGATTTCACTGTCAGTGGCATCGTGCACCATCTGGGTATGATACATATGCTGGTGTTGGTCACGAGGTTGTTCGAGGAGAAGTTGGTGGTGGGGGCATTCGACCATGACGACCTCTGTGGGGATATGGTCTGTGTAGAGCGAGCGAGTCAATTGGCACTGGGACGAGAGGAGTGGCAGCGTGTAGCAGGAGATTCGGATATGTGTACATTGAAAGCCTACGTTGGTCTCTGCGTTCGATGTAGCACGCACTGCTGCCGTGAGAACGAAGGGAATACCCCCCGCCGCTTTGCCTCATCCGCTGCACAATCTGCTGACCCGCCCTTGCCCACACAAATTCCATCACACAGTTGCTTGCACATCTGTGACCAGAAATTTGTGTCCTCGGGTGTCTGTGAGTACAAATACTTCAGATCACACAGCAAATGAAACGACATCCTCTATTTTAATCTAGTATGGCACCAGTTGGCCGAATTACTCCAAGTCGGCCACCATTGCACGCTCCGATTTTCCCAAGAAGAGGTCTAGAAATGGGTGGCGATCAGTGAGTTTGCATCGTTTTTTTGATGCTGGCCAACAGTAACTCAATGATTCCACGCTAGCAGCACCTACGTTGGGTTAAAGGTGCGCCAAGTCGATGGTGTATGGTCACCTTTCCTCGGGGTTTGACTGAGCTGCTCATGTTAGACATCATACCTGTCTCACGTTTCGTGTGATCGTTGGCACATACTTCCATCTATCAAGATGCCAGATGCTGAATCACATCCTTGATCAAGGCTATGTTTGATGATGCCACTGGCCATACGATGGTCTACGGTATCTTACTCCTCTACCGGCGTTGGTTTATATGTGCAGGATTTTCCAACCTCGGTATGTCCAACACCATCCTCTCATTCGTCGTCCCATTCGTCATATATTCTACTCCAGGGTCATGTCTTCTGCCTTGCAATATGCTGTTTCATCCATCAAGATGAACAACTATATGTCGCGTATGCTCATTGTCAATGGCACCTTTTGCCCATCAATCTGACTATCGATTCTAGTTGCAGTTCTCACAGCTGTTGGGTATGACTACAGTAAGTGACGCCCACCTCCGTGTCTGCATCGAACAAACGTGTTGACAATGTTATCAGTCCTCACATTCTCAGATGAAGTATACCCCATATATCTTCCCATGTAGAATAGCTGTCTCACCGGTTCGCAATCTCGGTAGATAGAATATATTTGGGTTTGTATCGGAATTTCTATGCCCCAGGGTTTCGTGTATGCTGAAATTGCTGTAGACTCAGTGCTGGACTCGGGTGTCCTCATTATTCGTCCTTGTATGGTCTTAATTATCTTCGTGACATCATGTTAACCCTCTTAACATCTAGGCTCGCTATTTCGGCTTGTGTAATGTAATGTATGCCAGTTCTCACTGCAACAAATGTCATCTGATTGCTTGGTTGTTTACTAGACTCGACAGCTTATGTGCGTTTAAACATTTTCTTTCCTTTCTCGTCGAGCTGACCCAGCATGATAAAAGGGGGAAGTACATTCATGCCTGGCTCTACGAAGGTGATTCCTCATATCTTTGATGAAAAGTATTTGATTTTAGCTACTCTTAGACGTACGTGTTCGTCTTTATCTGAGTCTTTTGGCAGTCGTTGATCTTATTTAATAGTTGTGAGGCCATTTACTCAGCTTTTCTGATGTTCATACATGCTCAAAGACACCTCACAGGCAAAATATCTCTGATTTTTGCTCAATGGGCTTCAGCTATTTTTATGACTGCTGCTGAATGTAAGAATTCACCCTGCCTCGATCGAGATCCGTCTCACTGGTAGACACAGTGACGATGATTCTTCGTGTGTGGGCAGTGTATAGTCGATCCAAGCTCATCCTTGGAATTCCATTCGCGTTATACACCACTGAAACTATTGTGAACACAGTCCTATCTGTCTTGTACAGTATCTACTATGCCACAGGCTCTGGTATGTGATTAGTCTTTATTTCATGTATCATATCAAACCATGTGCTATTCTCTCGTTCCATAGTCTCCACCACTCAAGTACTCAATTTCTCTTATTGCATGGATCAATCTATCGACGTCTTTTGGGGCGACATTAAGGATGGTGTCCAGATCACTCTCGGCATGGTGATGTGCATGCTTGTCGTCATCAAATTTGCCAAGGATGTCCCTCGAATGTACAGAGACAGAGCACGATTCCACCTGAACCGTTACATGAAACTTCTTGTATGGGAAGAAATGGTCTACTTTCTCGTGTGTGTCACATCATTCCATCCATCATACAACAACTAGGATGCTGATACTGAACTCTAGCATTTTCGTCATGTCACTCATTACTGTACTATTTAACACATTGATTCCATCTGAAGGATGGTGGCAGCTGTTGGACATGCTAGTATATATACCCCCATACACGCTTGTCCCCCGATTCATCTTGAACTTGCGTGCCCTCTATGTGCGCGATCTTGAAGGCAGACAGGGAAGCAATATTGACTCTGCATTCGGATTGTCATCTGGATTGGGTCATGGGAGTGTTAGGAGCGCCATCATATTCGCGGATGCTGGGGAGAACGATGGGGCGGAACAGGGAAAGGAGCCAGGAGAAGAGTCAGTGGGAGCACAGAGAGAGGGAGTACAGTACGAGGAGATTGAACTGGTCGAGAGGACTCCCGGAGAAGGTTGTTTTATGGGTCCAAGTTCAAGTCATGTTTGATAGGCATCACACAGCAGCTCGTTAGTATTTACTCGTGCAGATTCTGGTGTGTGGCACCGGTGGTACGAAAAAATAGATAGATTATCATGGGTAAGGGACTGGAGAACGTGATCAATCCTGAATGTCTCAAGCATGGAGAACAAGCTGCCAGTACGCTGCACGACTCGAACAATAAACGAAAAGAAAATTGAGCCTCTCTCCCGGACCATGCATCATGGTCACCTCTCCCGTGTATGCCCACGCCTGTGGGTCCGTGTGTGTGAGAAGGACCTCACACGGCCCAGTCTGGATCTCGGATCGGGGTATTTGAAAGCTCGAGGCTCAGACATGACTGTTATTACATGGCATTGCGAACTGGACCTGAGCACATACCTCGCCTTGACTCAGAGCAGTTTGTGCATAGATGAAACAGTGAGAATGAGGCGGAATCTGGAGTTTGCGTGCGGCAATGAAGTGACGTAGATGATTAGGAATAGAGTGTGCATACCGTGGCTCTTTCAAGTCAACACCCAGACTTGGAAGATCTTGTTACGAGAAAGTCGCACCTAGTTGATGCCCTGTCACCCGTGCAAGTCAGGGAGGGTGACACCAGTTTGGGACTCGGAGTAGGGCTCTGACGATGTGTTCGACGAGTGTAATCCTGAGTTATAGTGGTGAGGTTCGGAGATAGTCGAGGCTGTAGCAATTAGTCCCATGTCGAGGTCAGTATGATTGACGACACATTTCTGGAGCGTCACGGTAGCTCTACGAACATGGAACGATGATATTGAAACTCCGCTCCAAGTCACTGCCACCTCTTCCAAGCTTTTTCCGCCCAAATCCAATCCAGAGCGGGCTCGGGTCCTGGCCGCGTTCGTGCACTATATTCCGTTTTCGTTCACGCACTTTTTTGTGGGCGGCGGGCCTGATCGCGATGCTGTATTGCTCAAGAACAACATTTTATCACATCCATCGACACCTCAAATCCTATTCCATCATGTCCGAGATGACAATGTACTCTACTTTTACTCCACCCCCTCAGAAATGACACGACACCGATCCCTGAATCATGTCAGTCTGCCAAGGTCACATGAAACAATGTACCCCCCGATGAGTTCCACGGATGATATCTGGACGAGGATGTCGAACAATGAGCTGGCGTTTAAACCCCACCGAAAACCCTCTCGGCGAGTCGGGCGCATGCAGAAATATGGGAAAAAATACGCCACCGGAATGGATCCATGATACCATTTGCCAGTGGACCATATGGCCATATGCTCCCCATCAGCATATTTATTCGACAGCCGTCGTATGTTGGTACCATTGTCTTGGTTCGTTATCACCCAGAACGGAGCATCATTGGCAACCAGGTGGTGCGGCCACAGGAGTCAAGTTGACGATTGAGGGAGAGGCTGGACTGGATTTGAGTTTGGGCGCACACATGATGGTCGTCAGGGCGGATGGGATTGATTGCAACGAGTCATGGTAAGTGCAGCCACTATCTATATGGGGAGGAAAGTTGAAACAGGTTCAAGGAAGCTTCGAATGTGATCAAGACTACATATGCCCAAGGTTGTCGGATGACCCGCCTGGAGGTTACATGGTGGAGGGGCAAGGGGCATTTGTATGGCGATACGGCGATACAATGTCGTTTTTTTTTCTTGACTCTGTTCCAAATCGAAATGTTGGCTTACCAGTCTGTCTAGAGGTGTGTTGCTCGACAGGTTGTTCTGGCGAGCACACGTATGTGTCCTTTCGAGGTCAAGGTCCCAGGTACCATGGTTTCGTAGTTCTTTCTATGACCCTTGTCTCTCACTGCGTCCTTGCGAGTAGCATAACTTGGCATAAAAGGATGCGTACGGCTGAGAAAAGGTGTCAGGGATAGCGCTCACCTTTCGCTCCGCGTCACAAGGAGCGTCGTCTGTTTGTATTTGCTGCCAAACAGGAACATGGTCTCTCTTGGGTCCATTCGTATAATGAGCAGATGGGAACCACCCTACTTTGCCTCATCCACTGCACAATCTGCTGACCCGCCCTCGCCCACTAAATCCATCACACAGTTACTTGCACATCTGTGACTGGAAATTGGTGTCCCTGAGGGGCACTCCTGAGCGTGTTGTACCTGAGTGTGTGTGAGTACAAACGTTTCAGATCACACAGCAAATGAAACGACATCCTCTATTTTAATCTAGTATGGCACCAGTTGGCCGAATTACTCCAAGTCGGCCACCATTGCACGCTCCGATCTTCCCAAGAAGTCTGGAAATGTGTGGTGATCAATGAGTTTGCATCGTTTTTTTGATGCTGGCCAACGGTAACTCAACGATTCCACGCTAGCAGCACTGGTTGGTTCTTCGAGGGCGGATTGCGACCAAGCACTTGCGTATTTTCCAAGCACTTTGATGCAATACCTTGGGCTAAAGGTGCGCCAAGTCGACAGTGTATGGTCACCTTTCCTCTAAACTGTTGGGGTTCAACTGAGCTGCTCATGTTAGACATCATACCTCTCTCACGTTTCGTGTGATCATTGGCACCTACTTCCATCTATGAGATGCCAAATCACATCCTTGATCCGGGCCATGTTTGATGATGGCGTCGCAGCCATACGATGGTCTACGGTATCTTACTCCTCTGCCGGCGTCGGTTTATATGTGCAGGATTTTCCAACTTTGGTTTGTCCGACACCATATACTCATTCGTCATTCCATTCATCATATATTCTACTCCAGGGTCATGTCTTCCACTTTGCAGTCCGCTGTTGCAAGCATCGAGATAAACAACTGCGCGTCACGTATGCTTATTGTCAATGGGACCTTTTGTCCATCAATCTGACTATCCATTCTAGTTGCAATTCTCACAGCTGTTGTGTATGACTACGGCAAGTGACGTCCACCTCTGTGTCTACATTGAACAAATGTGTTGACAATATTGTCAGTCCTCACATTCTCAGATGAAGTATACCCCATATATCTTCACATGTTGAATAGCTGTCTCACTAGTTTGCAATCTCGGCAGATCGAATATATCTGGGTTCGTACCGGAATTTCTATCCCCCGAGGTTTCGTGTATGCTGAAATTGCTGTAGACTCAGCGCTGGACTCGGGTGTCCTCATTATTCGTCCTTGTATGATCTTAACTATCTGCATGACATCACGTTAACCCTCTCAACATCTAGGCTCGCTATTTTGGCTTGTGTTTTGTAATGTATGTCAGTTCTTGCCGCAACAAATGTTGTTTGATTTCTCAGTTGTTCACTAGACTCGATGGAGCCCTATGTACATTCAAAGACTTTCTTTCCTCCATCGTTGAGCTGACCCAGCATGATCAAAGCAGGAAGTTCATTCATGCCTGGCCCTACGAAGGTGATTCCTCATATCTTTAATGAGAGCATTTGATTTTAACTACTCTTAGACGTACGTGTTCGTCTTTATCTGAATCTTTTGGCTGTTTTTCTCAGTTGTCGATCTTATTTAATAGGTGTGAGGCCATTTACTCAGCCTTTCTAATGTTCATACATGCTCAAGGACATCTCACAGGCGAAATATCTCTGATTTTTTCTCAATGGGCTTCAACTATTTTTACGGTTGCTGCTGAATGTAAGAATTCACCCTGCCTCAATCGAGATCGATCTCACTGGTAGACACAGTGGTGATGATTCTCCGTGTGTGGGCGGTGTATAACCAATCCAAGCTCATCCTTGGAATCCTTCTCGCACTATACACCATTGAAACCATCGTGAACATAGTCCTATCTGTCTTGGTCAGCATCCAATATGTCTCAGGCTCTGGTATGTGATAGGTCTTTATTTCATCCATCGTACCAAATTATGTGCTATTCTGTCATTCTATAGTCCCCACCACCCAAGTACTCAATTTCTCTTATTGCGTGGTTCAATCTGTCAACACTGTATGGATCGACATTGAGAATGGCATCCAGATCACTCTTGGCATAGTGATGTGCTTGCTTGTCGTGATCAAATTTGCCCAGGATGCACTTCAAATGTACAGAGACAAAACGCGATTCTACCAGAACAGTTACATAAAGCTTCTTGTATGGGAAGGAATAGTCTACTTTCTTGTGTGCGTCACATCCTTCCATCCGTTGTACAACTACTAGTATGCTGATATCGAACTCTAGTACTTTCGTCATGTCACTCGTTTCTGTACTATTTAACGCATCAGTGATTCCATCCGAAGGGTGGTGGCAGCTGTTGGGCATACTCAAATACATACCTCCATACACGCTGATCCCGCGATTCATCTTGAACTTGCGCGCCCTCTATGCGCGCGATCTTCAGGACAGACGGGGAAGCAACATCGACTCTGCATTCGGATTGTCATCTGGATCGGGTCATGGGAGTGTTAGGAGTGCCATCATGTTCGCGGATGCTGGGGAGAACGATGGGGTGGAACAGGGAAAGGAACCAGGAGAAGAGTCAGTGGGAGCACAGCGGGAGGGAGTACAGCACGAGGAGATTGAACTGGTCGAGAGGACTCCTGGAGAAGGTTGTTTTATGGGTCCAAGTTCTAGTCGTGTTTGATAGGCATCACACGGCAGCTCGTTGGGTCTCTTTGATATTTACTCATGCAAATTCTGGTGTGGCACTGGTGGTACGAAAAAATAGATAGATTATCATGGGTAAAGGAGGTGATCGGCTCAGAAGAACGTTTCAAAGCATGGAGAACAAGCTGCCAGAACGCTGCACGACTCGAGCAATAAACGAAAAGAAATTTGAGCCTCTCTCCCGGACCGTATCATGGTCACATCTTCATGTATGCTGAAGCCTGAGTGTCCAAGTGGGTGGGAAGGACCTTATAGGGCCCAGTCTGGATCTCTGATCGGACTGTCTGAAAGCTCGAGGCTCGGACATGACTGTTATTACATGGTATTGCGAACTGGACCTGAGCACATACCTCTCATTGACTCAGAGGGAGATATGTATGCATAGATGAAACGGTGAGAATGAAGCGAAATCTAGAGTTTACGCGCGGTAATGAGGTGATGTAGATGGTTAGGAATAGAGGGTGCGTACCGTGGTTCTTTCAAGTCAACACCCGGACTTGGAAGATCTTGTTAGGTCGAGTCGCACCTAGTGGATGCCCTGCTACCCGTGCAAGTCAGGGAGGGTGACACCAGTTTGGGACTCGGAGTAGGGCTCTGGTGTGTTTGACGAGCGTAATCCTGAGTTATAGTGGTGAGAGTCGAAGCTGTAGCGATTAGTCCTATGTCAAGGTCAGTATAATCGATGACGACGTACATTTCTGGAGCGTCATGGTAACTCTACGAACATGGCATCGATGATATCTGGAATGGTCAGGGTGTTGAAACTCCGCTCCAAGTCACTGCCACCTCTTCCGAGCTTTTTCCGCCAGCAATCCTGGGCCAAATCCAGTCCGTTTTCGTTTATGCACTCTTTTTTCGCGAGCGGCCGGCCCAATTACGATGCTCGAGAATGACATTTTACCACATGCACCAACACCTTGATCCCCGTTCGTTCGCATCTGAGCTATCAATGAACGCTACTTTTACTCCACTCCTCGGAAATGACACGACACCGATTTCTGAATCACGTCGGTCCGCCAAGGTCACATGAGACAATGTACCCCCAACGAGTTCTGTGGATAATGTCTGGACGAGGTTGTCAAACAATGAGCAGGCGTATAAACGCCACCGAAAACCCTCTCAGCGAGCCGAGCGCATGTAGAAAAGACACCCGTCTTGCTGCCAAGGTAATATCATGATTTCCAAGTTATTTTGACACACCCACGAATGCAGCTCGCTTCCTACCAATCAGAAGACGCATTTTGGACTCGACTCGTTTGCAACAAAGTGCCACCCTGAAAGACGACAGACTGGCTGAGAGCAGTTCCGAATTCTAGCCCGGCATGTGAGTCTGCGGCTGTTCCTTTTCGGCACCGACATGTGGTATGCGCATTCTCCCGAACCGCCATTTTCTGTCGAGTTCAGTTAGTTTGGATGGATTTCGAAGGTATGAGTCCTTTTACTCGGCGTGGGGAACAAAGAATTGATGAACTACGAGTTGATAGACTACTTTCCCAGTCCCAATCCCTTTATGACGAGTTTCAGCAATGCAGCAAGATTTGCCTCATCAAGGAGGCGATTGTCTTGGATCGTCAAGCACTGGATATATGTACTCCTGATCACCCCGAGCGAGCAAGCTGTTTGAATGATCTTTCATGGCGTATTTGGACTCGGTGGAATAAATAACCTCAGAGAGATGATCGTGCTCGGTCGAGAAGCGTTGTCGCTTTGCCCACCAGGACACTCGCTTCGATCTGGTGTCTTTGATCAACCTTGTTGTCTATCTCTGTGGTCCGTGTAATGAGCTCGGAGGGGTCGAGGATATTGATGAAGCAGTCACCCTTGGACGAGAAGCATTACCACTTCGCCCAGCAGGGGACCCAAACCGGTCGGTGTCGCTGAACAACCTTGGGATAAGTCTTTTTACATGGTACGAGCGATTCGGAGGGATGGTAGATTTGGACGAGGCCATTAGCCTTGGTCTGGATGCATTGGGCCTCCGCCCACCAGGACATCCTTATCGGTTATCATCGCTGAACAACCTCGCAGTTCATCTCTGGACTCGGTACAAGAATCTTGGGGCTGTAGAAGATCTTGATGAGGCACTGTCATCGGTCGTTATATTTGTTCCATGGGTCAGTCCATCTTTGCGATCGGTACGCGCAGGTCGGCAAGATAAAGGACCTTGGGGAGGCCCTTAAACTAGATCGAGACGCATTATCGCTTCGCCCGCCAGGGAACCTTGATCGGCCGTCATCCTTGCAAAATCTTGCTGAACACCTCTCTTCTCGGTTCAAGCATGTAGGGGACTCATAGCCTAGCTACAGAAGTATATACTAATCCCGCATCCTCCTCATTCGCAGTTACACGAGGCAAAGGACCAAGACGAAATGTTCCGTGTCTACTCTGAGCTTTCGCATGGTGCACAAACAGCATCGTCGAAGAGTGTATATGCTGCAAAATCATGGACCAGTGCGGCCGAGGAGTTCCAACGCCATATGACGTGTCTCGCTTACCAAACGGCCCTTCGACCATTTGTCCACCATCTCACAGCTCTCCCATCGTTGCCTCAACACCTCGGTGTTCTGAAGGGCCTCGCATCATCGTTCGCAGTTGATGCATTTTCAGCATGCCTTCGCAACCAGTCCCTTACCAATGCGGTTGAGCTACTCGAGCAAGGGCGGAGTGTATTCTGGAGTCAGTTCACTCGCCTTTATTCCCCGCTTGAAGACATCATCGCACCTGGCCCAGAAGGAAAGTTGCTAGCAGACGAATACACACGCCTGACGTTCCTTATTCACAGCGCCCTCAATACGCTTGGTGTAGAGCAGCATGATCGGGTGGAGCAGCTCAACCTGGAGCTGGAACGAGTCGTGTCCAAGATTCGCGAGTTACCTGGCCATTCGCGTTTCCTTCATCCCATGCTCTTCTCAGACTTGCGACGTGCGGCCGGTGGTGGACCTGTTGTCATTGTCAACGCGAGCAAGCATATCTGCAATGCCCTCATTGACTTTGCGGAGAAAGATCCCGTCCACCAGTTACTGAGGATTACGCTCGAGACCTGTCGTCACAGCTCGGAGAGTTGACCATACGGGCAAGGAAATCATGTATAGAAAGAAACGTTGGGACTCTCTTGTGGGACCTGTGGGACCGGGATTGTATCCCACATTGTTGATGTACTCCAGACCACGTGCGCACCTCAATCTCGCATCTGGTGATGTCCCACTGCCGGGTTTTCTCTCCTTCCCCTCCATGCCACTGGTCCGTATCGGATGAATCAGAAGAACCTGGCTCATCACTACATCTCGTCATATACCCCCACCCTAAGTGCGCTCTTTCGTGCTCGTCAACATCATTCGTCAAATTCAGGAACAGAACACCGCTTCCTCGCCGATGGACAGGCGGCGGCGGCCGGGGAGAGCAAACTCATCCCTGTTAGTGCTGAACTGGGCAAGGTTAGTCGGTGCGTCAGTGGTCTGTTGACATTTACACGCATCAAGGGACAAGAATCAATTATCTCCCTGAGGAGCTGAGCAGAAATGAGTGGGTCCATTTCGCATGTCACGGAATCCCTAACAGAAGACAGCCGCTCGAGTCAGCATTTGCTCTCCGCGATGGACGCTTTACGATTCAACACATCATGCAATCCGATCTACCGAACACTGAATTCGCGTACCTGTCTGCATG
>JBBPTX010000595.1:0-20060 GCA_038094595.1 Pulveroboletus aff. annulatus | reverse complement strand
TTACCAGCCATTGATCTGCTGCGGGTGGGTGGAATGGAAGGTGTCAATGGTAATTAAAGATAAGGGATCACATCACAGTGATGGGGTGACTGATGTGAGGTCTGTGATGATCACAATGTATTAAATACGTGTTGTGATCAATGGGATGAAAGTGAAGGAGTGAAAGTGAAGCCCATTGATCTGGAAGGGCCCGTAGATCCCCTGTGTCTAGCACAGTGTCTAAGTCGAGTTTTCCCTTGATAAGATAAAGAAAGCGTCTGTGTGCGCAAAGTAAGGATGAAAAATATATAGCTGTAACACTACCCCCCATCTAAGGATCGACTTCCAGGTGATCAAAAGGGTGTGTCAATGGAAGGGTGAGATCTTCGCGTTTGTGAAAGCATCGTATAAATGCCAAATGAGACATCCACAACCTATGAGATGCAGAAGGATACTCCCTGTGGAAATTGCCGATGGCATCAAGCGCACCTGGTAGAAGATGTTCTTCCAGTTCCCAAGTTCGATCTGTCTCATCATAGCCTAGCCAATGGATCAGGTATTCAAGGTGACAACCTTTGAGTCTACTAGTGATGATTCTTTCTACTTCGTATAAGTTATCTCAATCCTTGGTTACCTGTACAGGGCCGGGAGCGATGACAGGTTGTCCCTAAAGCCTTTCTTTATAAGGCTTAACCCGTGATATATTAACAGTTGGGTGGATTCGCATAGAAGATGGCAAACGAAGGGTTATTGTATTATCACCGACTAGCATGATGATGTCATATGGCCCTAGCCATCATTCTGTTAACTTGCGACTTGCACGCAGCAACTTTAAGTTATCAGTGGATAGCCACACTTTATCTTCAACATTATAGGGAGTAGTCTCCTTTCTATGTTTATCAGCTTGTGCTTTTATGCACAGCTGAGCTTGTTCTAGATTTAATTTAGTTTGCTCCATCACATCATGTAGGGTAGATATGAGTTCATCAGCAGCTGGTGCCTTGGAGGGTGTTGCAATGGGTTCTATTCCCATGCGCGGCGTGTAAGAACAAGTGACTTCAAATGGAGACTTCTTTGTTGAGGCTTGCCTCTTTGAATTATAACTGAACTGTGCGATGGGTAAGCATTGTGCCCATTCGCCTTGGTGCTCTGTGCAGAATATTCTTAGATACTGCTGCACATCCCTGATCATTCTTTCTGTTTGACCATCTGTTTGTGGGTGGTGTGCAGTAGATAATCATTGTTTTATATTAAGCTTTTTGCATAGCTCTACCATGACTTGCAAAGCAAACTGTGGTCCTTGATTGGACACTATAGATAGAGGAATTCCATGGTGCTTGAAGATGTGATGTAGATAGAGACTGGTGGTCTTGATGGCAGACATCGTCTTGCGACAAGGGATAAGCACCACTTCTTTCGAGAAGTGATCTACAGCAACTAGAATGCTGTCTGATCCACTACTTTCTGGCAAATCAGTGACGAAATCGATGGATATGTCTTGCCAGGGTCCACTAGGGATTTCTAAAGGTTGTAATAGACCAGGACTGTGCTGGTTGGAGGGTTTCATTCATGCGCATCGATCGCAATGAGATACATAGTCTTTGATCTGAGTCGTGACACCAGGCCACCAATTGAAGCGACTACTCTCTTCGATGTAATCTGAAGTGAGGGAGACTGAACTAGATCTCTATCTGTTAAGGAGTGAGACAGATGATCTGATCAGTCAAGGGTGACGAATAAGATGAGATGAGGAGTGTAATGAGGAATCTCTCTAAGTTGCTCTGGATATTCAGATGAATAGGGAGAGGCGACCTTGCTGTGACTGTACATTCACAAGTAGAGCTGGATCCAACTTGGGCAAGAGAATAGGAGTGATCAAAGTGGAACAACTTAGGGAAGTATCCCCAAGTATTCCCTGTATTTATACACTAGAGTACAGTAGGAGATACAAAGTTCTAAGCCAGCTGGGTAGAGGGTAAAGTAAAGGGTATGATGTAATGGTGGAGCAGGGCAGTGTACATGCTGGCTAAGGTGAGGTGTACATATGAAAGAATGGAAGGGTGAATGAGTGAAGTAGGTCTAGAGCAAGGGAATTAAAGTAACGCGTATGAGGTGAGGCACCTAGACCTGTGATGTCATGATGACATCATATCTTATCTAATCGGTAAGAAAGGTAAGGGAATAGCGAAGGGAGTGATCTTAGATAAGATCATGGACTGATAAGATTAGATAATGCGAAAATGTGTTAAAATGTCAGTTTCACGAAATCAATTCGTAACACCAATAATGTCGTAAGACTAGGTCAATAGTCTTTTCACTTCTGGGATGACCTGCCATAGGTGAGTCATGACATAATTTAAGGGTCTTGATTCTTAAATCTTCATTATCTCCGTTTTTGGCTGGAACATATAACTGGTTTCCTTCTTGGTAAAGAAGCCCATTTGCCTCTTCACACGCCTTGTGCTCTTTGCATAGCTTCAGTACTTCTGTCTCCATCAAGAGACATGTTTGATTAAATATTTCTTGATGTAGCTGAGCCCCTTCATCATAGATTGTGACTTTGGATGATGTTGTCCTTATCTGCTCCGGGGATATCATAGTTATTCCTTTGTTATCGTCCTCCATTCCTTGTGTGTGGTCCTCTCTTCTAGAAAGAGCATCTGCCTTTGCGTTAGACGATCCTGGCTTGTACACAAAAGTGTAATTGAATCTGGATAGATATTGCGCCCATCTTGCTTGTCTTCTCGACAGATCTTGCGCTTTCATAAAATATTGAAGGTTAGCATGATCATTCCATACTTCAAATGGATGTTCCATTCCTTCTAGATAGTGGCGCCATTGCTCTAGCGCCCTGATGATGCTCAACATCTCTTTATCTGCAATAGGATAGTTTCTCTCTTTGGGTGACATCAAATGCGAACTAAATGCCACTGGATGCCATTTATCTTCTTTCAATATAGATAGTACCGCCCCTGTTGCGTAATCAGAGGCATCTGTTTCTAAACAGAATCAACAATCGATGTCTGAATAGGCAAGAATAGGAGCTGTGGTAAATCGTTCTTTTAGCTTATCAAAAGCGTCTTGTTGTGAAGATTCCCATTTCCAGGAAACATCTTTCTTTAGAAGGTCGTTCAGAGGTCTAGTGACTTGTGCATACCCTTCAATGAAATGACGATAATAATTGGCAAGACCGAGAAAGCTTCGCACTCCTTTCATATTGGTAGGTGCTGGCCAATCTAAGATGGCATCAACCTTTTTTCGATCCATCTTGATCCCATCCTGTCCTACGACCATCCCCAAATAGTCGACTTCTTTTTTGAAGAAGTGACACTTCTCTGGTTTGGCAAAGAGATTGTTGTCTTCTAGACGCTTTAATACCTTTTTTACAATTTCTGCATGTTCTTGTTCATTGTCGGTTTTGGTAAATATCATAACGTCGTCAATGTAAACTACTACGACGTCTTCCATATCCACAAATAATTCATTCATCATGGTCTGGAATGTGGCTGGAGAGTTGCACAGCCCGAAGAACATCACTAGGGGTTCCCTTATGCGTGACGAAGGCTGCTTTCCATTCGTCACCTTCTTTGATGTGTACGTTGTTGTATCCCCATCTGAGATCCAATGTTGTAAATAGTTTGGCCCCTTTTAATCGATCTACGAGTTGTGAAATGAGAGAAAGGGGATAGTTATTTCGCACTGTCTGTGAGTTTAGATATCGATAGTCTTGTAACATGCGCTTTCGTCCGTCTTTCTTTGGCATGAAGAAGACTGGTGATATTTGAGGAGATTTAGAAGATCTGATGTACCCTTTGGATGACTGGTCTTCTAGCCAATCCGATACTTCCTTCTGTTCATCTGTGCTCAGGGGTATGAGTCTTCCTTTCTTCGGTTGAAAGTCTTCTTTGAGGTCTATGGCATGATCTCAAGATTTTCATGAGGGCATCCTAGTAGATGCTTTCTCTTCAAATACTTTCAGATGCTTGTGGTAGCATTCTGGCACCAGTTCTGCAGTGGACTTCTTTTGGTCCATAAGGGACTTAAGCTTTTCGTCCACTGCTTGGCCTATTCTGATATTTCGTTCTTGTTTTTCTTTTTATTTCTTTTCCAACATTTTTATTGTTTCATATATTTTATATTGAGCTTCCTGCTCTTCTCTTTCTAGTAGCCTGAGGTAGATGCTTTTATCTCTAAGCTCCCAACATTCTTTTCCGCAACTTCTTAGTTCAATCTCCCCAGTCTTCCAATTGATATCTGGGTTATGCTTCTTTAACCAGGAATAGCCGATTACCATCTGGTTTTTTCCTAAACTGGTGACTTCTGCTTCAACTACTTCTCGATGTCCTTTATAGTCTAATAGAAGGGAGGCAACGTGCGTGATCTTGCCTGCTTCATTCTGTGTACCGTCTACATTATAGACAGTAAGGGGTTGTGCGAGCTGTCTAAGTGGGAGTGCATGTTGCATCGTGAATACATTATCTACAAAGACGCAGTTTGCGCCTGAATCCAAAAGAGCTGATACTGGAATGAAACTCTGATCAGTATTTTTAGGTTTTACCTTTATCTTCATTTTTAGTTTGTTATCTATTTTTACTGATCTGCAAAAGATTCCTTCATCTGGGATTTGATCTGCAGGAGAGATTGAAGGATTAGTTTTCTTTGAAGAGGAATTAAGCACCGGTGTGACACCCTGGCCGAGCCTCTGAGAGGACTTCTCTGTCGGCAAAGAAGTTATAATAGTGGAAGGCGCTGCTTCCGTATTGTAAACATATAAACTAGAGAAACGATTGTCTGTTGGAAAGTGTACCTGCTTACACTTACCTTGGCTTAGATCAGGCCCAGTTCCTGAATCTAAGCTTTTCCTTTTCCCGACTTTCTATTTTCGGTATCTTCAACATCCCTGAAGAACACCCTTGCTTCTTCGAACGACATGCCCCTTATTGCTGCCGTGGGGTCACGTTCTTTTCCTTTTTCGGCTTGTGTGCCAGGTGTGTATATGTGTTCAGTGCTTTTAACGTCATCCAAAGATGTACTCCTTACCTGCCTTCGTCGGCAGTCTTTCTTGTGGCCATTAGACCATCCACAAAGATTGCACTTTGTGGTGGGCTTTTTGCATTGTTTGGCGAAATGCCCTGTTTCGCCACAGTTATAACATGATTTGGCCCCTTTCTGAGCCACACTGATATCCATGGTGTTAGGATCTTTTACTTTAGCTCCGAACCTAAATTGAGTTCATCCCCTGATGAGATCCAAACTTTCCAAACGATGTCCTACGTCTCTCAGGGTTTCCATTGTCCCATGAACCATAGTCTTCCTTAGACTGTTTTTCCAGATATAATCCATGATATATCTCTTGACATTTTGTTCCAGGAGATACACCTCGTGAGGTTCTCCCAGTTCCGCTTTTTCATATTCTGCATACCATTTGACAAGGAAGTCGTTGATTGGTTGAGTGTTCCCTTGTTTCATGTCATTTATTTTTTTTGTGGCCCTGTCTTTGATGTTGCTTCCTCTAAAGAGATTTCTTAATTCTCCTTCGAGATCTGCCCAACTATATCCTTGATTCGTGTATAGCCATTGCAATCTTAGCTGTGCAAAGGGTCCTGCCCTTGGTCCCTTTAATCTGGATAAGACCACTAAGATCGCATCACCACTTTGTGGTGGTATTGCGTGCTGATTTATGAGGATCCAGGATTGGATTTTTGCCCACCATTCGTCAAATTTGGTGAATGACCCATCAAAGTCTCCTGGATCTGCGAAGACTTCTACCTTTCATGACGTATTGATGGTTGGTTTTGTTTGAGTTGCCCCAGATCCACTTGGGGTTGGTTGTCTCGTGGGTGGTTTAGGTTGTATTAGGGTGGCGAGCATTCCTTGAATGCTAGTTAATGCATTGTTCATTTTTGCCATTTCATCTCTCATTGCAAAATAGCGTTGCTCTTGTTCTGCTGTATATTGTGCAATGGTGTTTAGTTGGTCATGCCAGTCGATATTTGGGTTTGTGAGGGCAGTGAAGTAGTCTGCAATGGAGATGGCCATTGTGATAAAGTGGTAGCTAGTACTTGTAAGATTTTCTCTGCTGTACTCTTAATTGCACTCTGCTGAAATGATCATTTCTTCTGATCATTTGTGGGTACTCGCGTTTCTGCCTTTTAGCGCGAGGTTGCTCTTGTTCCTCTGAGGCTTCTCTGTATTGCCTCCTTGCTATGCTTGCTTCTCTGATAAATTGCTGTGCATCTAGGGTTGCTTCTAGGCAGATATTACATGGTGCTGCTGGCCACACGAAAGGATTGGGTTGTGTTGCGACTACAATTCCTTGCAGGCAATCACTATCCTAAACGTCGAGTGGAGGGACTATCTTATGAGGGATGGTTTGTAGGCAGTGGACAAGAGAACTAGACTGGAGACTAAGCTCCATCCAGTCTCACTTTATATATTATTCTACATGTAGATACATGTTGTGTACCAATCTAGATACATATCTACATAAGTTCATCCCCTAGGCCCAACATGATCGACATGAGGAGTCGGCCTGTAACGGAGATTAATACATACATGAGGTTACCGGCCGTTGATCTGCTGTGGATGGGTAGAATGGAAGGTGTCAATGGTAATTAAAGATAAGGGATCACATCACAGTGATGGGGTGACTGATGTGAGGTCTGTGATGATCACGATGCATTAAATACGTATGTGTGATCAGTGGGGCAAAAGGTGAAGGGTTAAAGTGAAGCCCACTGATCTAGAAGGGCCCATAGATCCCCTGTGTCTAGCACAGTGTCTAAGTTGGGTTTTCCCTTGATAAGATAAAGAAAGTGTCCATATGCACTTCATAAGGATGAAAAATATATAGCTGTAACAGGTTGAGGAGATCTGGATGGACTACACTCAGGGGTGGTGGGATATCTAAGCGAGGCTAAGTCTGTGGCGGGGCTGAGTGTGTGTGCTGATGGTGTTGGTTCCCAATAGTGGGTGTGTCCTGTGAATCTTATGTCGGTGGCAATTAGATCTACTTTGCCTCCGTTTCCGAAGCTGTGTGGTTCTAGATTCTGTTCAACGAGTCTCCAGAATTCTTCTTCAGTGGCCGCAATGTCTGGCCAATCGTTTGGGTCCTCTTCACTCTCTATGCTCACAGTTGCAAGCAAGTACTCCCTGGGCTCTTCTTTGACTGGTAATCCTACTGCTACTGGTATGTCTACTAACTCCCAAGGTCTAGCTAGATTGATGGTGGGAAGGTACACTGTGAAAGGGAGGAGAGATTGGTGAAAGGTGATGGGCACTTGATAACAAGTCCTGTTAGCACTATCCTAGATACCCAAAGACGCACTCACTTGCAAGAGCCTGAATGCGAGTGAGAAGGCTAGACGTGTCTGCTGTTCTTTGATGATAGTGAAAGGGTGAAGTTTTATGGACAGTCTAGTTCTAATGTTGCAACTACAGATGCTGCAGGCAATCACTGTCAACCCAGATGTCGAGAGGGAAGACTATCTTATGAGGTGCTTTTGTAGGCAGAGGACAAGAGAACTAGACTGGAGACTGAGCTCTGTCCAGCCTCACTTTATATACTATTCTACATGTAGATACATGTTTTGTACCAATCTAGATATGTATCTACATAAGTCATTCCCCTAGGCCCAACATGATTGACATGAGGAGTTGGCCTGTAATGGAGATTAATATATACATGAGGTTACCAGCCGTTGATCTGCTGCGGGTGGGTGGAATGGAAGGTATCAACGATAATTAAAGATAAGGGATCACATCACAGTGATGGGGTGACTGATGTGAGGCCTGTGATGATCACGATGTATTAAATACGTGTTGTGATCAATGGGATGAAAGTGAAGGAGTGAAAGTGAAGCCTATTGATCTGGAAGGGCCCGTAGATCCCCTGTGTCTAGCACAGTGTCTAAGCCGGGTTTTCCCTTGATAAGATAAAGAAAGCGTCTGTGTGTGCAAAGTAAGGATGAAAAATATATAGCTGTAACAGGAATGTGGCTGGAGAGTTGCACAATCCAAAGAACATAACCAGGGGTTTGAAGGTCCCTTTATGCGTGACGAAGGCTGCTTTCCACTCGTTGCCTTCTTTGATGTATACATTGTTGTATCCCCATCTGAGATCCAACGTGGTAAATAGCTTAGCCCCTTTTAATCGATCCACAAGTTGTGAAATAAGAGGAAGGGGATAATTGTTTCACACTGTTTGCGAGTTTAGATATCGATAATCTTGTACCATGCGTTTTCTTCCATCTTTCTTCGGCACAAAGAAAACTGGAGATGTTTGAGGCAACTTTGAAGGTCTAACATATCCTTTGGATGATTGATCATCTAGCCAGTCCGATACTTCCTTCTGTTCATCCACGCTTAGGGGTATTAATCTTCCCTTCTTTGGCTGGAAGTCTTCCTTAAGATCTATGGCGTGATCCCAGGATTTTCGTGCGGGCATTCTAGTAGACGCCTTTTCTTCAAATACTTTAAGGTACTCGTGATAGCATTCTCGCACAAGTTCTGCAGCAGACTTCTTTTGATCCATAAGGGATTTGAGCTTTTCGTCCACTGCTTGTCCTACTCTAACACTTTGTTCTTGTTTTTCATTTTGTTCCTTTTCTAATGTTTTTATTGTTTTATATACTTTGTATTGAGCTTCCTGCTCTTCCTTTTCTAATAACCTGAGATAGATGCTTTTATCTCTAAGCTCCCAACATTCTCTTCCACAACTTCTTAATTTAATTTCCCCAGTCTTCCAATTGATATCTGGGTTGTGTTTCTTTAGCCAAGAGTAGCTGATCACCATTTGATTCTTTCCCAAACTGGTGACTTCTGCTTCGACCATTTCTCAATGTCCCTTGTAATCTAGCAAGAGTGACACGACATGCGTGATCTTGCCTGCTTTGTTCTGGGTACCATCTACGTTATAGACAGTGAGGGGTTGCGCTAGTTGTCTTAATGGGAGAGCATGCTGCATTGCGAATACGTTATCTACAAAGATGCAGTTTGCACCTGAATCCAAAAGTGCTGATACTGAAATGAAACCTTGATCAGTGTTTCTGGGTTTTACCTTTATCTTCATTTTTAGTTCGTTATCTATTTTGAGTGATCTGCAAAAGATGCCTTCGTCTGGGATTTGATCTGCAGGTGAGGTCGAAGGGTTAGCTTTCTTTGAAGAGGAATTAAGCACCAGTGTAACACCTCGGCCGAGCCTCTGAGAGGACTCCTCTGTCAGCAAAGAATTAGAAATAATAGTAGAAGGTGCTGCTTCTGTATCGTAAACATGTAGACTAGAGAAACGATTGTCCGTTGAAAAATGTACCTGCTTACACTTACCTTCATCTAGATTAGACCCAGTTCCTGAATCTAGGCTCTGCCTTTTGCTGACTTCTTGTTCTCGGCATCTTCGATGTCCCTGAAGAACGCCCTTGCTTCTTTGAACAACATGCCCCTTATTGCTGTCATGGGGTCACGACCTTTTCCTTTTTTGGCTTGTGTGCCGGGTGTGTAAATGTGTTCAGTGCTTTTAACATCATCCGAAGACGTACTTCTTACCTGCCTTCGTCAGCAGTCTTTTTTATGACCATTGGACCATCCACAGAGATCACATTTAGTGGAGGGTTTCTTGCATTGTTTGGCGAAGTGGCCTGCTTCGCCGCAATTGTAACATGATTTGGCCCCTTTCTGAGCTGCGCTGATATCCATAGCGTTCGGATCTTTACTTGGTTTAGATCCGAATCTAAATTGAGTTTGTCCCCTGATGAGATCTAAGCTTTCGAGACGGTGTCCTACAGATCTCAAGGTTTCCATTGTTTCATTGACCGTTGTTTTTCTTAGGCCATTCTTCCAGATATAGTCCATAATGTATCTCTTGACATTTTTTTCCACGAGATATACTCCGTGTGGGTCCCCTAGTTCGGCCTTTTCATATTTGGCATACCATTTAACAAGGAAATCATCAATTGGTTGCGTATTTCCTTGTTTCATTTCATTTATTTTCTTTACAGCTCTATCTTTAACATTGCTTCCTCTGAATAGATCTCTTAATTCTCCTTCAAGATCTGCCCAGCTATATCCTTGGTTAGTAAAGAGCCTCTGTAGTCTTAGTTGGGCGAAAGGTCCTGCTCTTGGTCCTTTTAGCCTTGATAATACTGCTAGGATGGCATCGCCACTTTGTAGTGGTATTGCGTGCTGATTTATAAGGATCCAGGACTAGATCTTTGCCCACCATTCGTCAAATTTGGCAAATGACCCGTCAAAGTCTCCTGGGTCTGCGAAGACTTCTACTTTTCTCGACGTATTAATGGTTGGTTTTGTTTGCGTTGCCCCTGATCCGCTCGGGGTTGGTTGTCTCGTGGGTGGTCTTGGTTGTCCGGTTAATGCCTGGATCATTTGTTCGATTCGTGCTACTGCATTCTTTAATTGCGCTATTTCACTGCTAAGATGATCATATCTGTTATCTTGTGTTTGCGCAAATTGCGTGATGGCTTCTAGGTGGTTGGCACCTGTGTCTGCGAATGTGGTACAGAGATCTGTGGCTGAGATGGGAATGAAGGACATTGTGATTGAAATGAAGTGGTAACTAGTATTTGTATGATTTCCTAGGTTGTACTCTTAATTGAACCCTGCTATATCTGTCATTCCTTCTGATGGTTTGTGGGTATTCGCAGTGCTGTCTCTTCGCGCGATGTGGCTCTTCGTCTTCTGGTTCTTCTGTGGTCTCTCTGTATCGCCTTCTAGCGATGCTTATCTCTCTTTCTGCCTGTGCTGCACCTAGGGTTGCGTTTAGGTGAATGTTACGTTGTTCGGTTGGCCAAGCGAAAGGGTCTGGCCTTATGACATCAGGGATAGGGGTAGTGGGGTATCTAAGTGAGGCGAGGTATGTTGCCAGACTTAAAGTGTGATAAGAAGGTGTGGGGTTTCAATAGTAGGTGTCCCTGGTGAATCTTAGATCGGTGGTGATAACGTCGACTTCTATGCCATTACCAAAGCTCTCAGGTTGAAGATCCTATTCTAGAATCCTCCAAAACTCTTCTTTGGTGACTGCCGGCTCTGGCCAGTCGTTGGGGTCTTTCTCACTCTCTGTGCTCGCTCTGACTAGCGAGTTCTCCCTGAACTCCTCTTTAACTACGGGTTCTACTACTGCTACTGGTGGTGCGTTTCCTGGTTCCCAGGGGATCTGCTGATTGACCCAAGGAGTGTACACTGCGAAGGGGAGAAGAGATCGGTGAAAAGAAATAGGCACTAGATATAGGCCTTGATTAGCATATTCTAGAGACCTCGATGAACGTGCTCACTTGCTGGAGTTGATGGGTGGCTAAGTGGGAGACTAGACGTGTTCGCTGTCGTTGGTGATAGTGAAAGGGTGAAGATTTATAGACAGTCTAGTTCTAGTGTTGCGACTACAAGGTCTGCAGACAATCACTATTTTATAGACGTCAAGAGGTACTTTCGAAGGGATGCTTTGTAGGCAGGAGACAAGAGAACTAGACTGGAGACTGAGCTCCGTCCAGTCTCTTCTTTATATACTATTCTACATGTAGATACATGTTGTGTACCAATCTAGATACATATCTACATAAGTCCATCCCCTAAGCCCAGCATGATCGACATGAGGAGTTGGCCTGTAACAGAGATTAATATATACATGAGGTTACCAGCCGTTGATCTGCTGCAGGTGGGTGGAATGGAAGATGTCAACGGTAATTAAAGATAAGGGATCACATCACAGTGATGGGGTGACTGATGTGAGGCCTGTGATGATCATGATGTATTAAATACGTGCTTGTGATCAGTGGGGCGAAAGGTGAAGAGCTGAAGGTGAAGCCCACTGATCTAGAAGGGCCCATAGATCCCCTGTGTCTAGCACAGTGTCTAAGTCGGGTTTTCCCTTGATAAGATAGAAAGCGTCCATATGCGCAGAGTTTTAAAAGGTGAAAATATATAGCTGTAACAATCAGAAGATAAAGAGTACCTGCACAGTGGAGGATAAGCATGCTTACGAGATGTATGGAATGTCGTAGAATGACGTGGAAGGAATGAGTTTAAGTGTGAGAAATGAAAAGTATTAGTCTGAAAGAGAAAGTAAGGAAAAAGTGTTCATCCTGTGAGTGAATCGTAACATTACCCCCTTAGTAATCCAAAGCTATGGCGAGGATTCCTTACAAGTCCCTAAAAGTGGGTCCTAGGGAGCCGGTGATGTTGGCGTAGCCGATGTTGTCTAGTTTGTCTCCATCCTCATAGGGGAAGGGGGCATGAGGTGAAGATTGCACGGGATGATAAGATTGTTGAGAGGAGGAGGAAGACTGACGAGAGGTTCGGCAAGGTGTGGCTCGGTGGACGATCTGTCCGTTGCGGAACATGGCTTGGGGGCAGTGAGGAGTAGATGTAGATGAGGACTGAGCACGGGGAGAGGTGAGGTGAGAGGCAAGGGGGCGAGAGGATCCTGGACAACAGGCAAGAGAATGACCAGGTGCTTGTTGGCGGCATCCCATATAGACATATTGTTGACAGGACAGCTGGGTATGCCCAAGACAGTGGCATTGGAAGCACCATTGGTTGAAGCAAGGGTGTCCAGGATAGACACGATCTCTGCCATTCCGACCAGTCCACCAGTCGTTGAGAGTTGCCGATGGATAGGTGATCCATCCCTCAAGACTTCATTTCCAAGTCCTCGACCAGTGGCGGCTAGATCTCAGAAGTGGTTATCAACGTCGAGGAGGAAGATGTCATAGCCCATCTGGAAGGCGTGAGAGTACAACTGGTATTGTGCATGATAAATAAAGCCCTGCATAGTCCTGCCGAGGGTAGTGTGAGGGAATACCGGGCCTGAGCCGAAGACGAAGGCGGCAATGTGGTTTAATTGCATCGCGGTTTTGAACCAGGTAAAGATGGGTGAGCCATCAGAAGAATAAACACTAATTGGAACACAAAGACGATTGTCAGACATAAGCGAATGAAAGCGAACATAATCCTCATCGGTGAACCGCTCCTCCCGAAGCTGGTTGGTGTGGTGATGAGCAGAGACGTCTAGGGGGACTTGGGAGTCCCATCTGGAGTGAGCGACAAGGGAGTCCAAGCTAGGTGCATGGATAAGCTGGGGGCGGTGGATACCTAGGAACAAGGGGGGTCCAGGAGAAGGTTTCTGATGGAGTGGAGAAGTAAATGACAGCAAGGATTGGATCCTGCCTGAGACAGGGGAGACATGGAAGAGGGGAACATTGCCAACAAGAGTGGCAAAGTTGACAGGCTGTGGGGCAGCAGGGTGAGTAGGAGAGACCCTCTCGGGGTCGGTAGAGGGAAGACGGACTATGCTGGGGTTGGTGGAGGGTGCGGCTGCAGGAGTGTCGACATTGGTGAATTTGATAGCCATGAGTAGAAGATGGAGAGGGTTTATTTGCGGTGTGGTGGGCGAGCAGGTGCAAGAGAGAAGGCGTGGTGGTGACGCCTTTTATAATCATCTAGTAACTCCGACAAATGTTTCAGGTTCCGCTCGGATTCCCATGATTCTTCTTTGGCAGAGTACCCTTTCCATCAGATCAGATACTGATGGGCCGATGGCATACCTCGATGCCATATGATTCGTTCAATTTCATATTCCTCTTGTCCTTCGACAAGATCTGGAGGCAGTGTGGGGAAGTTCGGGCCGTGGATGTCGTTTTCGCAATAGGGCAATAACAGCGAAGCGTGGAATGTGTTGTGGATTTTCCACGTTCATGGGAGTTGGAGGCGATAGGAGACAGGGGAGATGGCATTGGAGATAACGAAGGGACCTTCGTGTTTTACAGCGAACTTTGGATCTTGGATGGACCTTTTAAGATTCCGGGCCTCTAGCCAAACTCGCTGCCCTTTCTCGAAAGGCATGAATTTTGACTTAGACCTGGACACCATGACTTGACGCGCAAGTTCATGGGATGCGAGGGCTTCATCTTGTAGGGTGGTTAGCGCTTTGAGACGGGATTCAACGGCAGGGATGTTGGTTTCGGCGATGACCGAGGGTAGGGCGTGGGGTTCATATCACATCATGAGATAAAACGGGGACTTGCCAGTGACAGAATGGGGGCGGTGATTGTGCATAAATTCAGCATAGGAGATATGTTTGGACCAATTAGATGGGTGGTCCCCACAGTAGATGCGGAGGTAAGTTTCGACCTCCTGGTTAACGCGTTTAGTTTCGCTGTCGGTCTGTGGGTGGTAAGCTGTGGAAAGAGAGAGGTCATAGTTGAAGAGGCGGCCAAGTTCTTTGGCAAAGGTGGAGGCAAATTGGGGTCCTCGGTCAGAGATGATTTTGTCATAGAGGCTGAAGCGGAGATAGACTTTGTGGAAAAAGAGAGCTGCGATGCCTTTGGCAGTGATGGTTTTCTTCGTAGGGCAAAGAATTACCCCCTTAGTAAGGCCATGGTCCACCACAACCAATAAGGAATCAAACCCTCTGGACAGCGGGAGATTGGTGATGAGGTCGCAAGAGATTTGTTGGAATTGGCGCGAACACAAAGAGAGGATGGGGACAAGTGGGGGAACAGTAGGGTGGGTGTTCACTTTGTTGTGCTGGCACACGGCACAGCCCTCAACATAAGAGCGAACAAATGTGGCAAGGCCAGGCCACCAGAATTCGGAGGCAACGAGTTGGTGGGTCTTAAGGTAGCCAGGGTGACTGGCGGAGTCATGGTCATGAGAGCACTGGACAACAGCGTGGCGAAGGTCACGGTCGGGAGGAATGTAGATGCACCCCTGATATTGGAGAACGCGATCTGCATACTGCCAGTCGGCAAGGCAAGAGTGAAAGGCCAGGAGAAGGGAGCTGTCAATCTCCTGGAGTTTATGGAGAACGAGATCATCAGAGGCAGAGGCAGAGGCGATGTGGTTAGAAAGTGCGGAGTCGATGAGACAAACGAAGAGGGTGTCAGGGAGGAGAGTGACACCAGTGTTGTTGGAGTCAGCTCGAGGAAGGAAGTCAGGGCAGCAGGAGAGGGCATCGGGGCCAGCGAGTTGAGCGCCTGGGACATGGGTGATTGAATAGTCATAGTTGGCGAGGTCAAGGAGCCAGCAGGCTTGGCAACAGTTAAGGTCTTGGGGGCGGCGGAAGTATGTGAGGTTTTTGTGATCAGAGAAAACTTTGATGGGGAAGGGAGAGCCATGGAGGTATTGCCTCTAGGCTTTGAAACTGCGTATAACAGCCAAGAGCTCCTGATTGTGGATGTTGTAGTTGTGTTCTGAGGAGGAGAAGGATTGAGATAAGTAAGAACAGGGGTGCCAGTCCCCATTCGCATCTGTTTGTAACAAAATACCGCCCAACGCATACTTGGAAGCGTCAGTGGCCATGGCAAAAGGGAAAGAGATATCGGACATAAATAGGACAGGCTTACAGAGGAACAACTTCTTGAGTTGTTCGAACGTGGTTTGTTGTGATGAATTCCAAGTCCAAGGCATAGTTTTCTTGGTGAGGTCAATGAGTGGACGGGCAATATTTGAGTAACCGGGGATGAAATGTCTATAGAAGTTAGTGAAGCCTAAGAAGGAACGGACATTTTTGACTTTTTGTGGCGTAGGCCACTTGGCAATCCTGTTGAGCTTGACAGGGTCCATAGCGAGTTGTCCTTCTTTGACAATCATTCCAAGGTATTCGACTTCAGAGACGGCGAATTGACATTTCTCCAATTTGAGATAGAGGTTGAGTTCTGTCATCTGTTGGAGGACACAGCGAGTGTGTTCGGTATGGGTTGCATCGTCTGGGGAGAAGATAAGGAGATCGTCCATATAAATTACTAACCATCCTTCGGCGATCATATTGCGGAAGGAGTCGTTCATAAATTGTTGAAATGTCGCAGGTGAGTTAGTCATGCTGAAGAACATGACCATGGGTTCAAAGAGACCTTTGTGAGTAAGAAAGGCACCTTTCCATTGGTGCCCATCCTTGATACGTACATTGTTGTATCCCCAGTGTATGTTACACGTGGCCGTGGGTGTGGTCGCGCGTACACCTACTAACGCCTAGTGGGGTTGAGGGTTCTGTCGTTCATGTTGATGACAACATAGGACCAGCCATAGGGATGCTGGGTCAGAGGTACCGTCAAGAGTGTATAGCTTGACAGTTGGGTCAAAGGTTCTAGGTGAAGACACACGAAGGCAAGGAGCCGTAGTGCGAAGCGCTCACTTAATGGTAGAGCAAAGACACAAGGAGTAAGGACGATAGATTGCTAGTACTAACTAGGCAACAAGCCATAGGTAGAACTAAGCTAAGAAGAAGAAATAAGAGGCCCTGTTGAAGGGTTTATATAGCGAAGTAAGAATGTGACAGTTACATGTCACAAAAGTTAAGGGCCAGCGTGGGAAGCAGCATAAGAATAGAAGAGCCAATGGCAAAACCACGCTTGAGAAAGAAACGTTAAGGGCCGGCGCATGCGGCATGAGAAGATCAGAAGGTAAAGAGTACCTGTGTGGCGGAGGATAAGCACGCTTATGAGATGTATGGAATGTTGTAGAGCGACATGGAAGGAATGAGTTTTAAGCATGAGAAACGAAAAGTATTAGTCCGAAAGAGAAAGTGAGAAAAAAGTGTTTGTCCTGCGAGCGAATCATAACATTACCCCCTTAGTAACCCAAAGCTACAGCGAGGATTCCTTACAAGTCCCTAAAAGTGGGTCCCAGGGAGCCGGTGATGTTGGCATAGCCGACGTCATCTAGTTCATCTCCATCCTCATAGGGAGAGGGGGCGTGAGGTGAGGATGGCACGGGATGGTAAAACTGTTGAGAAGAGGAGGAAGACTGACGAGAGGTATGGCGAGGGGTGGCTCGACAGATGATTTGTCCATTGCGGAACACGGCTTGGGGGCAGTGAGGAGTGGATGTAGATGAGAACTGAGCACGGGGGGAGGTGAGGCGAGAGGTGAAGGGACAAGTGGATCCTGGACAACGGGCGAGGGAGTGACCAGGTGCTTGTCGGTGGCATCCCGTACAGACATATTGTCGACAAGATAGCTGGGTGTGCCCGAGACAGTGGCACTGGAAGCATCATTGATTGAAACATGGGTGTTCAGGGTAGATGCAATCTCTGCCATTTCGACCGGTCCACCAGTCGTTGAGAGTCTGCCAATGAATAGGTGATCCGTCCCTCAAGACTTCATTTCCAAGTCCTCGACCAGTGGCAGCTAGATCTTGGAAGTGGTTATCGACGTTGAGGAGGAAGGTGTCGTAGCCCATCTGAAAGGCATGAGAGTACAACTGGTATTGTGCGTGATAGATAAATCCCTGCATAGTCCTGCTGAGGGTCGTGTGAGGGAATACCGGGCCTGAGCCAGAGACAAAGGCAGTGACATGGTTCAACTGCATCATGGTTTCAAACCAGGTGAAGATGGGCGAGCCATCAGAAGAATAAACACTAATGGGAACACTAAGACGATCATCAGACATAAGTGAGTGAAAACGAACATAATCCTCATCAGTGAACCGTTCTTCCCGAAGTCGGTTGGTGTGGCGATGAGCAGAGACGTCTAGAGGAACTTGGGAGTCCCACCCAGAGTGGGCAACAAGGGAGTCTGAGCTAGACGCACGGACAAGCTGGGGATGGTGAACCCCTAAGAACAAGGGGGGTCTGGGAGAAGGTTCCCAATGGGGCAGAGGTGTAAACGACGGCGAGGATTGCATCCTGCCAGAGATAGGGGAGATGTGGGACTGGGGAACATCGCCAATAAGAGTGGCGAAGTTGACAGGTTGTGGGGTGGTGGGGTGAGTAGGAGAGACCCTCTCGGGGTCGGCAGTGGGAAGACGGATGGTGTTGGGGTTGGTAGTAGGTGCAGTGGCAGGGGTGTCGACATTGGTGAACTCGATTGCCATGAGTAGAAGGTGGAGAGGGTTTATTTGTGGCATGGTGGGCAAGTGGATGCAAGAGAGAAGGCACGAGGGTGACATCTTTTATAGTTGTCTAGTTACTCCGATGAGTGTTTTAAGTTCCGCTCGGGTTCCCATGATTCTTCTTCGGTGGAGTACCCTTTTCATCAGATCAGGTATTGACAGGCTGACAGCATACCACGATGCCATATGATACGTTTGATTTCATATTCTTCTTGTCCTTCGACAAGGTCCGGAGGTGGTGTGGGAAAGTTCAGGCCGTGGATGTCATTTTTGCAATAGGGCGATAATAGAGAAGCGTGGAACATGTTGTGGATTTTCCATGTTCATGGGAGTCAGAGGCAATAGGAGACGGGAGATATGATGTCAGAGATAACGAAGGGGCCTTCGTGTTTCACAGCGAACTTCGGATCTTGGATGGACCTTTTAAGGTTCCTGGCCTCTAGCCAAACTCGCTGCCCTTTCTCGAAAGGCACGAATTTCAACTTAGACCTGGACGCCATAACTTGTCGCACAAGCTCATGGGAAGCAAGGGCTTCGTTTCATAGGGCAGTCAGCTCTTTGAGGTGAGTGTCAATAGCGGGGATGTTGGTTTTGGCAATCACTGAAGGAAGGGCATGGGGTTCATATCCCATCATGAGGTAAAACGGGGACTTGCTGGTGACGGAATGAGGGCAGTGATTGTGCATGAATTTGGCATGGGAGATGTGATCAGACCAAGTAGAAGGATGATCTCCACAGTAGATACGGAGATAAGTTTCAACTTCCTGGTTGATGTGTTTAGTTTCTCCATTGGTTTGGGGGTGGTAAGCTGTAGAAAGGGAGAGGTTGTAGTTGAGGAGTCGGCCAAGTTCTTTGGCAAAGGCGGAGGTGAACTGTGGACCGCGATCTGAGATAACTTTCTCGTAGAGTCCAAAGCAGAGGTAGACTTTGTGGAAAAAGAGTGCTGCTACACCCTCCATGGTGATAGTCTTCTTCGTAGGGCAAAGAATTACCCCCTTAGTAAGGCCAAGGTCCACCACGACCAATAATGAGTCAAAGCCCCCAGACAGGGGGAGATCAGTGATCAGATCGCAGGAGATCTGCTGGAAAGGGCAAGAGCAGGAGGACGGAATGGGGACGAGTGGGGGAACGGTAGGGTGAGTGTTCGCCTTGTTGCGCTGGCACATGGCACAGCCCTCAACATAAGAGTGAACAAACGTGGCAAGGCCAGGCCACCAGAATTCGGAGGCGACGAGTTGGCGGGTCTTAAGGTAGCTAGGGTGACTGGCAGAAGCATGGTCATGAGAACGTTGGATGACAGCGTGGCGAAGGTCACGGTCAGGAGGGACATAGACATATCCTTGATACTGGAGGATGCTGTCGGAGTATTGCCAATCAGCAAGGTGGGAGGAAGGGAACTGTCGATTTCCTGTAATTTGTGGAGAACCAGGTCATCTGAGGCAGAAGCAGAGACGATGTGGTTGGAAAGGGCTGAGTCGATGAGACAGACAAAGAGGGTGTCCGGGAGGAGGGTGACACCGATGTTGTTAGAGTCGGCACGGGGAAGAAGGTCCAGGCGGTGGGAGAGGGCATCCGGGAGTTTGTTGAGGAGGTCTGTGTTACAGCTATATATTTTTCATTCCTACTTTGCACATATGGACGCTTTCTTTATCTTATCAAGGGAAAAACCGACCTAGACACTGTGCTAGACACAGGGGATCTACGGGCCCTTCTAGATCAGTGGGCTTCACCTTCAACTCTTCACCTTTCGCTCCACTGATCACAAAATGTATTTAATACATCATGATCATCACAGACCTCACATCAGTCACCCCATCACTGTGATGTGATCCCTTAACTTTAATTACCATTGACATCTTCCATTCTACCCACCTGTTGCGACTACAATCTTGCAGGGCAATCACTATCTCTAAACGTCGAGTGGAATGACTATCTTATGAGGGAAGCTTTTGTAGGCAGGGAACAAGAGAACTAGACTGGAGACTGAGCTCCATCCAGTCTCGTTTTATATACTATTCTACGTATAGACACATGTTGTGTACCAATCTAGATACGTATCTACGTAAGTCCATCCCCTAGGCCCAACATGATCGACATGAGGAGTCGGCCTGTAACAGAGATTAATAAGTACATGAGGTTACCAGCCGTTGATCTACTGCGGGTGGGTAGAATGGAAGGTGTCAACGGTAATTAAAGATAAGGGATCACATCACAGTGATGGGGTGACTGATGTGAGGTCTGTG
>JBBPTX010000594.1:0-20073 GCA_038094595.1 Pulveroboletus aff. annulatus | reverse complement strand
AAACGGCGTTAGAAGAGCAGAAGCCAATGGCACAACTACGCATGAGAAGGAGACGTTAAGGGCCGGCGCATTACAGCGTAAGAAGATCAGAAGGAAAGGAGTACCTGCGCAGTGAGGGAAATAAGCATGCTTACGGGATGAATGGAATATCGTAGAACGATATGGAAGGAACGAGATTAAGCGTGAGAAATGGAAAGTATTAGTCCGAAAGAGAAAGAGAAAGAAAAAGAGAAAGCGTTTGTCCTGCGAGCGAATCGTAACATTACCCCCTTAGTAACCCGAAGCTACGGCGAGGATTCCTTACAAGTCCCGAAAGGCGGGTCCCGGGGAGCCAGTGATGTTGGCGTAACCGACGTCGTCTAACTCGTCTCCATCCTCGTAGGGGGAAGGGGCGCGGGGTGAGGATGGCGCGGGATGGTAAGACTGTTGGGAGGAGGAGGAAGAGGACTGACGTGGGGTGCGGCAGGGCGTGGCTCGACGGACGATCTGTCCGTTGCGGAACGCGGCTTGGGGGCGGCGAGGTATGGACGTAGAAGAGGACTGAGCGCGGGGAGAGGTGAGGCGAGAGGCGAGAGAGCGAGGAGGTCCTGGGCAGCAGGCAAGGGAATGGCCTGGTGCTCGTTGACGACATCCTGTACAGACGTGTTGCTGACAGGAGAGCTGGGTGTGGCCGAGACAGTGACACTGGAAGCATCGCTGATTGAAACGAGGGTGCCCTGGATAGACGCGGTCTCTGCCGTTTCGACCAGTCCACCAGTCATTGAGTGTTTGCCTGTGAATGGGTGATCCATCCCGTATGACTTCGTTGCCAAGTCCTCGACCAGCGGCAGCAAGGTCTCGGAAGTGGTTGTCAACGTCAAGGAGAAAGTTATCGTAACCCAACTGAAAGGCATGGGAATACAACTGGTAACGCGCATGATAGATGAAGTCCTGCATGGTCCTGCCAAGCGTAGTATGTGGGAATATTGGGCCAGAGCCGGATATGAAGGCGGCGACGTGGTTGATTTGCATCGTGGTCTCGAACCACGTGAAGATGGGGGAAGCGTCAGAGGTATATACACTAATAGGAACGCGAAGATGGTTGTCAGACATAAGCGAATGGAAACAGACGTAATGCTCATCGGTGAATCTCTCTTCTCGGGTGCGTCCGGTATGGAGATGGGACGAGACATCTGTGGGGACTTGGGAATCCCATCCCGAGTGGGCAACAAGAGAATCCGAGCTTGGGGCACGGACGAGCTGGGGGCGGTGGACTCCTAGGAATGAGGGGGGTCCGGGAGAAGGTTCCCGATGGGGCAGAGGCGTAAACGCTGGCGAGGTCTGGATCCTGCCAGAGACGGGGGAGACATGGGAGGAGGGAACATCGCCAATAAGAGTGGCGAAGTTGACAGGCTGAGGGGCGGCGGGGCGAGTAGGAGAGACCCTCGTGGGGTCGTCAGAGGGAAGACGGATTGTGCTGGGGTTGGTGGAGGGTGCAGCTGCAGGGGTGTCGACATTGGTGAACTCGATAGCCATGAGTAAGAGGTGGGAAGGGTTTATGTGCGGCGTGGTGGGTGAGTGGCTGCAGGGGGGAAGGCGTGGGGGTGACGTCTTTTATAATCGTTTAGTAGTTCCGACGAATGTTTCAAATTCCGCTCAGGTTCCCATGATTCTTCTTCGGCTGAGTACCCTTTCCATCGGATCAGGTATTGACGGGCCGACGGCATACCTCGATGCTGTATGATTCGTTCTATTTCATATTCTTCTTGTCCTTCGACAAGATCCGGAGGCGGTGTAGGGAAGTTCGGGCCGTGTACGTCGTTTTCGCGATAGGGTGATAATAAAGAAGCATGGAACATGTTGTGAATTTTCCATGTTCGTGGGAGTCGGAGACGATAGGAGATGGGAGAGATAACGTCGGAGATGATGAAGGGGCCTTCGCGTTTTGTGGCGAACTTCGGATCTTGGACGGTCCTTTTAAGGTTCCTGGCTTCCAGCCAAACTCGCTGTCCTTTCTTGAAAGGCACGAATTTCGACTTAGACCTGGATGCCATAACTTGTCGTGCGAGTTCATGGGATGCAAGGGCTTCGTCCCGTAAGGCAGTTAGTTCTTTGAGGCGAGTTTCTACCGCGGGGATGTTGGTTTCGGCAATCACCGTGGGAAGGGCACGGGGTTCATATCCCATCATGAGATAGAACGGGGACTTGCCAGTGGTGGAGTGAGGGCGGTGATTGTGGGTGAATTCGGCGTGGGAGATGTGGTCGGACCAAGTAGAAGGGAGGTCTCCGCAATAGATGTGAAGGTAAGTCTCAATTTCTTGGTTGACGCATTCGGTTTCCCCGTCGGTCTGGGGGTGATAGGCAGTGGAGAGGGAGAGGTCGTAGTTGAGGAGCCTGCCAAGTTCTTTGGCAAAGGTGGAAGCAAATTGTGGGCCGCGATCCGAGATGACTTTCTCGTAAAGGCCAAAGCGAAGGTAGACTTTGTGGAAGAAGAGCATGGCGACGCCTTCAGCAGTGATGGTTTTCTTCGTGGGACAAAGAATTACCCCCTTAGTAAGGCCGTGGTCCACCACGACCAATAATGAGTCAAATCCCCTCGACAAGGGGAGATCGGTGATAAGATCGCAAGAGATCTGCTGGAAGGGGCGAGAACATGAGGACGGGATAGGGACGAGGGGAGGAGAAGTGGGGTGTGTGTTTGCTTTGTTGCGCTGGCAGACGGCACAGCCGTCAACGTAAGAGCGAATAAAGGAGGCGAGGCCCGGCCACCAGAATTCGGAGGCAACGAGCTGGCGAGTCTTAAGGTAGCCGGGGTGACCGGCAGAGTCATGGTCGTGGGAGCGCCGGACGACAGCGCGGCGAAGGTCACGGTCGGGAGGAACATAGATACGCCCTTGATACTGGAGGACGCCGTTGGAGTACTGCCAGTCAGCGAGACGAGAGCGGAAGGCGGGGGGAAGAGAACCATTAATCTCTTGTAGTTTGTGGAGGACAAGGTCATCAGAGGCGGAGGCGGATGCAATGTGATTAGCAAGGGCGGAATCGATGAGGCGAACAAAAAGGGAGTCGGGGAGGAGGGTGACGCCGATATTGTCAGAGTCAGCACGGGGAAGGAGGTCCGGACGGCGAGAGAGGGCGTCCGGGCCGGCGAGGTGGGCACCGGGGACATGAGTGATCGAATAGTCGTAATCCGCGAGGTCAAGGAGCCAGCGGGCTTGACGACGGTTGAGGTCTTGGGGGCGGCGAAAGTAAGTCAAGTTCTTGTGGTCGGTGAAAACTTGGACGGGGAAGGGAGAGCCATGGAGGTACTGCCTCCAGGCCTTGAAACCGCGGATGACGGCCAAGAGCTCCCTATCATGAATGTCATAGTTTCGTTCCGAGGAGGAGAACGATTGTGATAAGTAGGAACAGGGGTGCCAATCCCCATTCGCATCAGTTTGTAACAAGATTCCACCCGACGCGTATTTCGAGGTGTCAGTGGCCATGGCAAAAGGGCGAGAAATATCAGGCATAAATAGGACGGGCTTACGGAGGAACAACTCTTTGAGTTGCTCGAAAGCGGTTTGTTGAGCGGGAGTCCAGTTCCAGGGCATAGTTTTCTTGGTGAGGTCAATGAGGGGGCGGGCGAGATTGGAGTATCCAGGGATAAAACGTCTGTAGAAGTTAGCAAAGCCGAGGAAGGAACGGACATCTTTGACTTTCTGCGGTGTTGGCCATTTAGCAATGCTGTCGAGTTTCACGGGATCCATAGTGAGTTGTCCTTCCTTGACGATCATTCCGAGATATTCAACTTCGGGAACGGCGAATTGGCATTTCTCCAGTTTGAGATGGAGATCGAGTTCTGTCATCCGCTGGAGGACACGGCGAGTTTGTTCAGTATGGGTGGCGTCATCTGGGGAGAAAATAAGGAGGTCATCCATATAAATAACCAACCATCCTTCCGCGATCATATCTCGAAAGGAGTCGTTCATGAAACGTTGGAACGTTGCAGGTGAATTGGTCATGCCGAAGAACATAACCATTGACTCAAAGAGTCCTTTATGAGTGAGGAAGGCACCCTTCCATTGGTGTCCGTCCTTTATACGTACGTTGTTATAACCCCATCGTACATCGAACTTGGTGAAAGTTCGAGCCCCTTTTAGTTTATCAAGGAGGTCCGAGATCAGGGGTAGTGGATAGGCATCGCGGACAGTATGTTCGTTGAGGTATCGATAGTCCTGGCAGGGGCGAAGTTTGCCATCTTTCTTTTTGACGAAGAAGAAAGGTGATGCTTGAGGGGAGTTTGATGGGCGAATCTTGCCAGCGGCGAGATTCTCATCGAGGAAGTCTTCCGTAGCTTTCTTTTCATCCGGGGTGAGTGGGTAGAGTTTGCCGATCTTTGGGGTGAACGAGTCCTTGACGTTGATCTCGTGATCGTAGGGTCTGGAGGGAGGAAGAGAGTCGGCAGATTCTTTGGCGAAGACTGAGGCGAAGTTTTTATAGGCGTCTGGGAGTGTTACTTTTGGCTTGGCCTTTTCAGCGGCCGCCGCGAGTTCTGTGGCGGTGGTAAGCTTTGCGACAAGCTTCGGGTGGGTCTGGTGATATCTAGATCCGGTTTTAAGGACCTGTTGGCAAGAGTTGACATGGAGGGCGCGGCGAACATAGAGATTCCCGTCCGGCATATCAAGAAATGTGGAGAGGGTGTGGTCGGGGACGGTCTCAACCAGGACGTGGCGAGGTGGTTTCAAAGGGGGTGCTCGAGGTTGAGCGTCGTTGTGTCGTTTAAGGTCGGCGATGTGAATGTGGTAGAGAGATGCGGACTCATCCACTGATTCTGAAATGTCGATTGTTCGTGACGACCAATTGATAGAGGGGTTCGTGAGTCGTAACCAGGGCGTCCCGAGAATCACGTTCTCGGACCCGCAATGCATAA
Source organism: Pulveroboletus aff. annulatus (assembly GCA_038094595.1). Lineage (NCBI taxonomy): Eukaryota > Fungi > Basidiomycota > Agaricomycetes > Boletales > Boletaceae > Pulveroboletus > Pulveroboletus aff. annulatus. The sequence goes on along the minus strand of JBBPTX010000594.1, from coordinate 15,182 downwards.
CGTGGAAGCGCACGTGTTGGGCGATTCCATCAATATTTGTGAAAAGGGAGGCGGTGTAGCGTATGGCTCCTTTTGTGTTGGGAGTTTGGTCTACGTTGTTGACAGGGATGGGGGTCGGTAGTTTGTCCAGAGGGAGCTTGTGCTTTCGGGCGAAGTCCCAATCAAGACAGTTGATGTCTGCACCGCTATCAATGAGGGCGCGGGTGTCGACGGTTTTCATGGTGTGCGAAGGATCAATGAGTTGAAGGGGAATACGCATTGATTTCTTTGACGTGGATACAAGTACAGGCGCACACGTATTAGGGGGAACTACTGACGTCGAGGCAGTTTTCCGGTTTAAAAATCCTGAGAGGTAATGGCGATGCGAGACACTTTCATTTCTTTGTCGTCATATTCGTCGTCTATCTCGATTAATCGAGGGACTTCTTTTGTGTCCTTGACTTCTACTTCTGTAACCCTCCGGACGACTTTCTTCGGCTTTGGGGTGTTAGAAGTGAATGTGGGGCAATTGTTTGCCCGATGTCCTTTCTGGCGGCAACGGAAACACCTTCCTTCTTTGCGGCACTGTTCCCATTCGGCAGGGGTGAGTCGCTGGATTCGAACGGCATCGACGTCCATGGCATTGGGATCTTTAGTGGGGGCGGGAGCTGAGTATTGGTGATATGTGTGGCGGGTGGGGGTTTTATGGCGAGCGGCAATTTCTCTAGCACGCTCCATGTGGGTTTGGAACGTTACTGCTTTCTTTAGCCATGCGTCTATGGTGGTAGGGATTGTTTCCATAGCGAGGATTCGACGCATGAGGGCTTCGGGGATAGCGGCTGAGTAATAGCCGATGAGAACGTTGTCGTCGGTGATGCCTGCGATGGCGCAGTGGTTTTGGAACTGAGCGTTGTACTCAGTGAGCGAGGGGGAATATCCGCCATTTTTAGTGGCGATCATGCGAGTGGTAGTGAGCCAGGCAATGGCGTTACCGGTGGTGTCATAATGTTTAAACGCCAGGATGAAGGCGTCGTGGAAGTCGGACCATGATCCCATAGTGATCGAGCCATCGGCGGCGATCTTTGAAGATCTGAAGGTATTTGCCCACGTGAGAGCGGGGCCTCGAGTCATATAAGAGAGCGCAAAAGCGATGCGCTTCGGGTCGGAGTTGTAAACATCTGCATTGACGTTGAGGTAGAATGCGACGGAGTCGAACCATTGTTTGGCCGTTTTGTAATCTCCGTCGTATTTTTCAGGAGTTCCGATGCGGAGTTCGAGAGGTTTAGTAGTCATGGTAGGCGAGGGTGGGCGAGGGATCGGGGGAAAGATGTGGCCGGTCTGGCGTCTGGGCGTTGGGGATGGGGGAGTCTGAGGACGAGGTATCTGCACGGACGCAGAGAAACTATGGGAGAGGTCTCGAGTAGCGAGTTCTTCGTCTGAGTCTAACAAAGGTTCGTCGTGGTCTTCGTCCCAATATGCTTGGTTGGGATCGTCGGGGGTGTCAGAGGAGTCGGAGTGTGAAGTACACGGAGGTTCTCGAGGGTTCCAACGTGGGTCTGTGGTTCGAGTGTTTCGGTGGGAAGCTATGGTGGGCGGCGTACGTGATAGTACCCGAACAAGGAAAGAGCTTAGTTCTTTTGTTACGCGTGGCCGTGGGTATGGTCGTGCATAGACCTACTAACGCCTAGTAAGGTCGAGGGTTCAGTCGTTTGTGTATACGACGACGTAGGGACCAGCCGTGGAGTAGCTGGGTCTGGAGTACCGTCAAGGGTTTTGACGGGTCGAAAGAGTAACTGTTGTCTAGCTTGACGAACGGGTCAAAGGTTCAAGGGTTCGAGACACACAAAGGTGGGTGGGCCGAGTGCGAAGCATTCACTTAATAGTAGAACAAAGACTGAGGAGTAATAACGGATAGATTGCTAGTACTAACTAGGCGACTAGCCGTAGGTAGAACTAAGCTAGGGAAACGTAAAGAGGCCCTGTTGAAGGGTATATATAGTGAAGTAAGAAGTGTGACAGTTACGTGTCACAATGGTTAAGGGCCGGCGTAGGAAACGGCGTTAGAAGAGCAGAAGCCAATGGCACAACTACGCATGAGAAGGAGACGTTAAGGGCCGGCGCATTACAGCGTAAGAAGATCAGAAGGAAAGGAGTACCTGCGCAGTGAGGGAAATAAGCACGCTTACGGGATGAATGGAATATCGTAGAACGATATGGAAGGAGCGAGATTAAGCGTGAGAAATGGAAAGTATTAGTCCGAAAGAGAAAGAGAAAGAAAAAGAGAAAGTGTTCGTCCTGCGAGCGAATCGTAACAGTTCTACCTACGGCTTACCGCCTAGTTAGCACCAGCAATCTACTTGTTATTACTCCTAAGTCTTTGTTCTACTATTAAGTGAACGCTTCACACCAAGTACCGCAGACTTTGTGTGTCTTACTCTTTGAACTCGTGACCCACTCATCAAGCTAGACAGTGGTTATCCCTTCGACTCAGCAACCCCACGGCTGATCCCACATAGTCGTATACACGAACTACCAAATCCTCGATCCTGCTAGGCATTAGTAGGTCTACGTGCGACCATACCAATGGCCATGCGTAACAAAAGAACTAAACTAAATTCCTCGTTCGGGTACTATTATGTACGCCGCCCATCATAGCTTCTCGCCGAAACACTCGAACCACCGACCCGCGTTGGAATCCTTGGGAACCTCCTCGCACTTCACACTCAGACTCCTCTGACACCCCTGACGATCCCAACCAAGCATATTGGGACGAAGACCACAACGAACCTATATTAGACTCAGACGAAGAGCTCGCTACCCGTGACCTCGCCCACAACTTCTCTGCCTCCATACAAATACCTCGCCCTCAGACACCCCCGTCCCCAACACCCAGAGCACAAACCGGCCATATCTTCCCCCCAATCCCTAGTCTTCCCTCGCCCACCATGACTACCAGACCCCTCGAACTCCGCATCGGTACTCCGGAAAAATACGATGGAGACTATAAGACGGCCAAACAATGGTTCGACTCCGTCACCTTTTACTTGAATGTCAACGCAGACGTCTACAACTCCGACCCGAAACGCATCGCTTTCGCCCTCTCCTATATGACTCTAGGCCCTGCTCTCACATGGGCAAATACCTTCAGATCCTCAAAAATTGCTGCCGATGGCACGATCTCTATGGGCTCTTGGTCCGACTTCCATGACGCCTTCATCCTGGTGTTCAAACATTATGACACCATTGGCAACGCAATTGCCTGGCTCATTACGACCCGCATGACCGCCACCAAGAATGGCGGATACTCCCCCTCACTTACTGAGTACAACGCTCAGTTCCAGAACCACTGCGCCATAGCCGGCATCACCGACGACAACGTTCTCATCGGCTACTACTCAGCCACTATCCCCGACGCCCTCATGCGCCGAATCCTCGCCATGGAAACAGTCCCCACCACTATCAACACCTGGCTAAAGAAAGCCGTAACTTTCCAAACCCACATGGAATGTGCTCAGGAAATCGCTGCCCGTCATAAAACCCCCACCCGTCACACGTACCACCAATACTCCACCCCCACTCCTGCCAAAGACCCAAACGCCATGGACGTTGACACCGTCCGCCTCCCACGACTCACCCCCGCTGTTACGATTCGTCGTGCCGGGCACGTCTTTTCCTCATTTCTCTCTCTTGTCTCCGCGCGTACGCTCACTCTTCCGCTCTTCTCACGGTTGACCGCGCCAACCCTTTACCCGTGTCCTCGGCTTTCCGAATTCCCCGTTACACGTACGTCATGGTACTTACGTGTCTTGTGCACTTATCTCCCTCGTGTTGCCTTATCGCACACGCGTTCACCCTTCTCACGCCGCATGCACCGGCACCTTTACGATTCCCTCTCACGCGTGGTTCTTACGCCTTCCATGGCCTTCCTTCGCATTCCATTGCATTCTACCGCCGCTTCCCACGCCGGCCCTTAACTCATACCCTTGACCCTGTGACCGTTACTGTCACACGTCACCTTTCACTATATATACCAGTCGATCTGGCCTTATGCCTTCCCCTCAGCTTGATTCTCCCTGTCGTAGGACTACTACCTGTCTTAGACGAATTCAAGTTTACCCCTGATCCTCTCACCTCGACGAGTCTTGTTCGACTCTTGAGTGAACCTCGACGCTCGGGACACCTCTCCCTTGCGTACCTTCGCCTCCCGCAGCTTTAGGTTGCACCCCCGCCGCCGACTTTCCGACGGTTGATCCCCGACCCCGTAGTCAAGCAGGGCTACGTGCGACCCTACCCGGGCCACACGTAACACCCGCCGAATGAGAACAATGTCGCAAGGAAGGAAAATGCTTCCGTTGTCGACAGAAAGGACATCGAGCAAACAACTGCCCTACGTTTACTTCAAACACTCCGAGGCCGAAGAAGATCATCTGGAGGGTCACTGAAGTAGAAGTCGAGAATGAAGAAGAAGTTCCTCGACTGATAGAAATCAACGACGAAAGTGACGAAGAAGAAACAAAAGTATCTCGCGTCGCCATCACATCCTTGGATTTTTAAAACGGAACGCTGCCTCGACATCAGTAGTTCCTCCCATTACGTGTGCACCTGTACTTGTATCTACATCCAAGAAATCAATGAGAATCCCCCTTCAACTCATCGATCCCTCGCACACACTGAAAACCGTCGACACCCGTGCCCTCATCGATAGCGGCGCAGATATCAACTGTCTCGACTGGGACTTCGCCCGGAAATACAAACTCCCTCTAGATAAACTTCCGACACCTATCCCCGTTAACAACGTCGACCAGACCCCTAATGCTAAAGGGGCCATCCGTTACACCGCCTCCCTCTTCACAAATATCGAAGGAATCGTCCAGCACATACTCTTTCACGTCATGCACTGTGGAACCGAGAACGTGATTCTCGGATCGCCCTGGTTAAAACTTACGAACCCTTCGATTAATTGGTCGTCACGAATGATCAACATCCCAGAAAAAGTAGATGAATCTGCATCTCTCTACCACATCCATGTTGCCGATCTTAAAAGGCATGACAGCGCCCAACCTCGGATACCTCCTCCAAAACCACCTCGTCACGTCATGGTCGAAACCATCCCAGACCATACCCTCTCTACGTTCCTCGACATGCCAGACGGAAACCTCTACGTCCACCGAGCTCTCCACGCTAACTCGTGCCAACGAATCCTCAAAACTGGATCCCGATATCACCAGACGCATCCAAAACTGGTCGCTAAACTCACCACTGCCACCGAACTTGCGGCAGCCGCCGAAAAGGGGAAGCCAAAGGTCACTTTACCCGCTGCCTATGAAGACTTTGCCCCAGTTTTCGCCAAAGAATCCGCCGACTCCCTTCCTCCCTCTAGACCATATGACCACGAAATCAATGTCAAAGACTCGTTTTCCCCGAAAATCGGTAAACTCTACCCACTCGCCCCCGACGAAAAGAAAGCCACCGAAGACTTCCTTGACAAAAACCTAGCCGCTGGAAAGATTCGCCCCTCAAATTCCCCTCAGGCATCGCCATTCTTCTTTGTCAAAAAGAAAGATGGCAAACTCCATCCGTGCCAAGACTACCGGTACCTCAACGAGCATACCATCCGCAACGCCTATCCCCTGCCGCTGATCTCCGACCTCCTCGACAAGCTCAAGGGAGCTCGCATCTTCACTAAGTTTGACGTACGTTGGGGGTATAACAACGTACGTATAAAGGATGGGCACCAGTGGAAAGGTGCCTTCCTTACCCACAAAGGTCTCTTCGAACCCATGGTTATGTTCTTCGGTATGACTAACTCACCTGCAACGTTCCAACGGTTTATGAACGACTCCTTCTGCGACATGATCGCCGAAGGATGGTTGGTTATCTACATGGATGACCTTCTTATCTTTTCTCCAGACGACGCCACCCACACCGAACGCACTCGCCGAGTCCTCCAAAGGATGACGGAACTCAACCTCCATCTCAAACTGGAAAAGTGCCAGTTCGCCATCCCCGAAGTCGAATACCTCGGAATGATCGTCAAGGAAGGACAACTTGCTATGGACCCTGTTAAACTCGATGGGATTGCTAAGTGGCCAATGCCACAAAAAGTCAAAGACGTCCGTTCCTTTCTTGGTTTTGCTAACTTCTACAGACGCTTTATTCCTGGATACTCAAACATTGCCCAACCCCTCATCGACCTCACCAAGAAAACCTTGCCCTGGACTTGGGGGCCAGCACAACAGACCGCCTTCGGACAGCTCAAAGAACTGTTCCTTCGTACCCCAGTCCTTTTTATGCCTGATATTTCCCGACCCTTTGCCATGGCTACTGATGCTTCCAAATACGCGTCGGGAGGTATTCTTCTACAAACTGATGCAAACAGGGATTGGCACCCCTGTTCCTACCTCTCACAATCGTTCTCCTCTTCAGAACGCAACTACGATATCCACGACTGTTACAGCTATATATTTTTCACCTTTACTTAGCGCATAAGGACGCTTTCTCTATCTTATCAAGGGTAAACCCGACTGCAGACACTGTGCTAAACACAGGGGATCTAACGGGCCCGTTTAGATCAGTGCGCTTCACATTCAACTCTTCACACTTCGCCCCACTGATCACAGTACGTATTTAATACCTAGTGATCATCACAGACCTCACATCAGTCACCCCATCACTGTGATGTGATCCCTTATCTTTAATTACCGTTGACATCTTCCATTCTACCACCCGCAGCAGATCAACGGCTGGAATCCTCATGTATGTTAATCTCCGCTGCAAGCAGTAGGCCGCATGTCGATCACTTAGGGCCAAGGGGACGGACTTATGTAGATACGTATCTAGATCGGTACACAACATGTATCTACAAGTAGAATAGTATATAAAAGCGAGACTGGACGGAGCTCAGTCTCCAGTCTAGTTCTCTTGTCCACTGCCTACAAAGAATCCCTCATAAGATAGTCTCTCCGCTCGACGTTTAGATAGTGATTGCCTGCAAGAAATTGTAGTCGCAACAACGACCAGGAGCTCTTGGCCGTCATACGCGGTTTCAAAGTCTGGAGGCACTACCTCCATGGCTCTCCCTTCCCCGTCAAAGTCTTCTCCGACCACAAAAACTTGACGTATTTCCATCGTCCCCGGGACCTCAATCGGCATCAGGCCCGCTGGCTTCTTGACCTCGCCGACTATGACTACTCTATCGCTCACGTCCCTGGAACCCAACTCGCCGGTCCAGACGCTCTCTCTCGCCGCCCTGACCTTCTTCCTCGCGCTGACTCCGACAACAGTGGCGTTACTCTCCTTCCCAATGCCCTTTTTGTCCGTCTCATCGACTCCGCCCTTTCCAATCATATCGCCTCTGCCTCTTCCTCCGACGACCTCGTTCTCCATAAATTGCAAGAACTCAACGGTTCTCTTCCCCCGGCCCTTCGTTCACGCCTTGCTGATTGGCAGTACTCCGACGGCATCCTCCAGTATCAAGGACGCGTCTACGTTCCTCCTGACCGTGACCTTTGCCACGCTGTCGTCCAACGTTCTCACAACCACGATTCCGCCGGCCATCCCGGGTATCTTAAAACACGCCAACTCGTCGCCTCTGAATTCTGGTGGCCGGGTCTTGCCTCCTTTGTTCGCTCCTACATTGAAGGTTGTGCCGTTTGCCAGTGCAACAAGGTGAACACCCACCCTACTGTCCCCCCGCTTGTCCCCATTCGGTCCTCCTGCTCCTATCCTTTCCAACAGATCTCCTGCAATCTCATCACGGACCTCCCGCTGTCTGGGGGTTTCGACTCGTTATTGGTCGTGGTGGACCACGGCCTTACTAAGGGGGTAATTCTCTGCCCCACAAAGAAAACCATCACCGCGGAAGGCATAGCGACCCTCTTTTTCCACAAAGTCTATCTCCGCTTTGGACTCTATGAGAAAGTTATCTCCGATTGTGGCCCACAATTCGCCTCGGCCTTCGCCAAGGAGCTTGGCAGACTCCTCAATTACGATCTCTCCCTCTCTACAGCCTATCACCCCCAAACTGACGGAGAAACTGAACGTGTTAACCAAGAAATCGAAACCTATCTCCGAATCTACTGTGGAGGTCACCCTTCTACTTGGTCCAATCACATCTCTCATGCCGAGTTCACCCACAATCACCGACCTCACTCCGTTACTAGCAAATCCCCATTTTACCTCATGATGGGGTATGAACCCTGTGCCCTCCCTTCGGTGATCGCCGAAACCAACATCCCCGCCGTCGAGACCCGTCTCAAAGAACTGACCACCTTATGAGACAAAGCCCTCGCATCCCATGAACTTGTGTGACAAGTCATGGCATCCCGGTCTAAGTCAAAATTCGTACCTTTCCAAAAGGGGCAACGAGTTTGGCTGGAGGCTAGAAACCTTAAAAGATCCATTCAAGATCCGAAGTTCGCCGCGAAACACGAAGGCCCCTTTGTTATCTCTGACGTCATCTCCCCCGTCTCCTATCGCCTCCGACTCCCACGAACATGGAAAATTCACGACACGTTCCATGCTTCTTTGTTATCGCCCTATCGCAAAAACGACGTACACGGCCCGAACTTCCCCACACCGCCTCCAGATCTTGTCAAAGGACAGGAAGAATACGAAATTGAACGAATCATATGACATCGAGGTATGCCATCAGCCCGCCAGTACCTAATCCGATGGAAAGGATACTCCGCCGAAGAAGAGTCTTGGGAATCAGAGCAGAATTTGAAACATTCATCGGAGTTACTCGAGGATTATAAAAGATGACACCCCCACGCCTTCTCTCTCTCACCCGCTTGCCCACCACGCCGCAAATAAACCCTTTCCATCTCCTCCTAATGGCCATCGAATTCACCAATGTCAACACCCCTGCAGCCGCACCCTCCACCAACCCCAGCGCAATCCGTCTTCCCTCTGACGACCCCGCAAGGGTCTCTCCTACTCGCCCCGCCGCCCCTCAGCCTATCAACTTCGCCACTCTTATTGGTGATGTTCCCGCCTCCCATGTCTCCCCCGTCTCTGGCAGGATCCAGACCTCGCCAGCGTTTACACCTCTGCCCCATCAGGAACCTTCTCCCAGACCCCCCTCGTTCCTAGGCGTCCACCGCCCACAACTCGTCCGCGCACCTAGCTCGGACTCTCTTATCGCCCACTCTGGGTGGGATTCCCAAGTCCCATTAGATGTCTCGGCTCATCTCCACACGGGCAGACTTCGAGAAGAAAGATTCACCGATGAGCATTACGTCCACTTCCACTCCCTCATGTCTGATGATCATCTTCGCGTCCCTATTAGTGTATATACCTCAGACGCTTCGCCTATCTTCACATGGTTCGAAACTGCGATGCAGATCAACCACATCGCCACCTTTATATCCAGCTCCGGTCCGGTATTTCCTCACACTACACTCGGCAGGACCATGCAGGACTTTATCTATCATGTGCATTACCAGTCGTACTCTCACGCCTTCCAGTTGGGGTATGACTCCTTTCTCCTAGACGTAGACAACCATTTCCGAGATCTCGCCGCTGCAGGTCGAGGCCTTGGCAACGAAGTCTTACAAGAAGGATCATCTATCCACAGGCAAACGCTTAACGACTGGTGGACCGGCCGAAACGGTAGAGATCGCGTTTACCCTGGCCATCCTCGTTTCAACCAGCGGTGCTTCCAATGCCATTGCCTCGGCCACACCCAATTATCCTGTCAGCAACATGTCTGTACAGGATGTCACCAACAAGCACCCGGTCATTCTCTTGCCCGCTGCCTAGGGCCCTCCCATTCTCTTGCCTCCCGTCTCTCCTCCACTCGCGCCCAGTCCTCATCCATGTCCACTCCTCGCCGCCCCCAAGCTGCCTTCCATAACGGACAAATCGTCCGTCGAGCCACTCCCCGCCGAACTCCCCGTCAGTCCTCCTCGTCCTCCTCTCAATAATCTTACCATCCTGCACCATCCTCACCACACGCCCCCTCTCCTTATGAAGATGGAGACGAATTAGACGACGTCGGCTACGCCAACATCACTGGCTCTCCGGGGCTCGCTTTTCGGGACTTGTAAGGAATCCTCGCCGTAGCTTCGGGTTACTAAGGGGGTAATGTTACGATCCATTCGCAAGGTGAACTTTTTTTCTTTTCTTTCCCTTTCGGACTAATACTTTCGTTTCTCACGCTTAACCTCACTCCTTCCATATCATTCTACGATATTCCATCTGCCTTGTAAGCGTGCTTATCCCTCACCGTGCAGGTACTCTCTTGTCTTCTGATCTTCTCACACCGTATGCGCCGGCCCTTAACGCTTCTTCTTCATGCGTAGTTTTGCTATTGGCTTCTGCTCTTCTAACGCCGTTCCTACGCCGGCCCTTAACCGTTATGTCATGTAACTGTCACGCTTCACACTTCACTATATAAACCCTTCAATGAAGCCTCTTTATGTTTTCCTTAGCTTAGTTCTACCTACGGCTTATCGCCTAGTTAGCACCAGCAATCTACTTGTTATTACTCCTAAGTCTTCATTCTACTATTAAGTGAACGCTTCACACCAAGTACCGCAGACTTTGTGTGTCTTACTCTTTGAACTCGTGACCCACTCGTTAAGCTAGACGGTGGTTATCCCTTCGACTCAGCAACCCCACGGCTGATCCCACATAGTCGTATACACGAACTACCGAATCCTCGATCCTGCTAGGCATTAGTAGGTCTACGTGCGACCATACCAACGGCCACGCGTAACAGACAGTACTCAGAACGAAGCAGGCAAGATCACGCATGTTGCATCTCTCTTATTAGATTATAAAGGACACTGAGAAATAGTCAAAGCAGAAGTCACCAGCTTAGGAAAGAATCAAATGGTGATTGGCTATTCTTGGTTAAAGAAACACAATCCAGATATCAATTGGAAGACTGGAGAAATTAAATTAAGAAGTTGTGGAAAAGAATGTTGGGAGCTTAGAGACAAAAGCATCTATCTTAGGCTCTTAGAAAAGGAAGAGCAGGAAGCTCAATATAAAGTATACGAAACAATAAAAACGTTAGAAAAGGAACAAAACAAAGAAAAGGAACAAAACATTAGAATAGGACAAGTGGTAGACGAAAAACTTAAAACCCTTATGGATCAGAAGAAATCTGCGGCAGAACTCGTGCCAGAATGTTACCACGAGCACCTTAAAGTATTCGAAGAAAAGGCATCAACAAAAATGCCCACATGAAAATCTTGGGATCATGCCATAGACCTTAAAGAAGACTTTCAACCAAAAAAGGGAAGGCTCATACCCTTAAGCACAGACGAACAGAAGGAAGTATCAGACTGGCTAGAAGACCAGTCATCTAAAGGATACATCAGACCGTCTAAATCCCCTCAAACGTCACCAGTCTTCTTCATGCCAAAGAAAGATGGACAAAAACGCATGGTACAAGACTATCATTATCTAAACTCACAAACAGTGCGAAACACTATCCACTCCCCCTTATTTCACAACTCGTAGATCAATTAAAAGGAGCTAAACTATTTACCACGTTGGATCTCAGATGGGGATACAACAATGTGCACATTAAAGAAGGCGACGAATGGAAAGCAGCCTTCGTCACACATAAAGGAACATTCTAACCCTTGGTTATGTTCTTTGGATTGTGCAACTCCCCAGCCACTTTCTAGACCATGATGAATGAATTATTTGCAGACATAGAAGATGTCATCGTAGTCTACATTGATGATGTTATGATATTTACCAAGACAGATAACGAACAAGAGCACGCAGAGATTGTCAAGAAGGTATTGAAATGTTTAGAAGAGAACGATCTTTTCACCAAACTGGAGAAGTGTCACTTCTTTAAGAAAGAAGTTGATTATTTGGGGATGGTTGTAGGACAAGACGGGATCAAGATGGATTGAAAGAAAGTCAATGCTATCTTAGATTGGCCGGCACCTACCAACATAAAAGGGGTGCAAAGCTTTCTCGGTCTTGCCAACTACTATCGTCACTTCATAGAAGGATATGCGCAAGTTGCCAGACCTCTGAACGACCTCCTAAAGAAAGACACTCCCTGGACATGGGACTCTAGACAAAGAGATGCTTTTGACAAGTTAAAGGAACAGTTCACTATGGCTCCTATCCTTGCCTATCCAGACATTGATTGTCAATTCCAATTAGAAACCAATGCTTCTGACTATGCAACAGGAGCAGTACTATTAATATTAAAAGAAAACAAATGGCATCCAGTGGCCTTTAGTTCACACTCAATGTCACCAGAAGAAAGGAATTATCCTATTGCTGATAAAGAGATGTTGAGCATCATTAGAGCGCTAGAACAATGGCGCCATTATCTAGAAGGGACGGAACATCCATTCGAAGTATGGAATGACCACGCAAACCTTCAATACTTTATGAAAGCACAAGATCTGTCTAGAAGACAAGCCAGATGGGCACAATATTTATCGAGATTCAATTACACCTTTGTATACAAACCAGGATCGTCTAACGCAAAGGCGGATGCTCTCTCTAGAAGAGAAGAGCATGCACAAGGAATAGAAGATGATAACAAAGGTATAATTATGATATCCCTGGAGCGGATAAGGACAACATTATCCAAAATCGCAATCTATGATAAAGGGGCACAGCTACATCAAGACAAATTTAATCAAACATGTGTCTTGACGGAGACAGAAATACAGAAGTTATGTAAAGAACACAAAGTGTGCGAAGAAGCAAATGGGCTTCTTTACCAAGAAGGAAACTAGTTATACGTTCTGGCCAAAAACAGAGATAACAAAGATCTAAGAATCAAGACCCTTAAATTATGTCATGACTCGCCTATGGCAGGTCATCCCGGAAATGAAAAGACTATTGATCTAGTCTTACATCGTTATTGGTGGCCAGGTGTCACAACTCAAATTAAAGACTATGTATCTTGTTGCGATCAATGCACACGAATGAAGCCTTCAAACTAGCCCAGCTTTGGTTTATTACAACCTTTAGAAGTTCCTAGTGGACCCTGACAGGACATATCTGTTGATTTTGTCACTGATCTGCCAGAAAGTCATGGATCAGACAGCATCTTAGTAGCTGTAGATCACTTTTCGAAAGAAGTGGTGCTTATCCCTTGTCGCAAGACGACGTCCGCCATTGAGACAGCAAGTCTCTATCTCCATCATATCTTCAAGCACCATGGAATTCCCTTATCTATCGTGTCCAATCGAGGACCACAGTTCACTTCACAAGTCATGGCAGAGCTATGCAAGAAGCTTAATATAAAGCAATGTTTATCTACTGCACATCATCCACAAACAGATGGTCAAACAGAAAGGATGATCAGGGATGTGCAGCAGTATCTAAGAATATTCTGCGCAGAGCGCCAAGGCGAATGGGCACAATGGTTATCCATCGCACAGTTTAGCTATAACTCTAAGAGGCAAGCCTCCATTCGAAGTCACTCGTTCCTACACTCCACGCATGGGAATTGAACCCATTGCATCGTCCTCCAAGGCACCAGCTGCCGATGAATTCCTATCCACACTACACAATGTGACGGAGCAAACTAAATTAAATTTAGAACAGGCTCAGCTGCGCATGAAGACATAAGCTGATAAACATAGAAAGAAGACTCCTCCCTATAATGTTGGAGATAAAGTGTGGTTATCCACAGATAACTTAAAGTTGCCACATGCAAGTCACAAGTTAACAGAGCGATGGTTAGGGCCATATAACATCATCATGCTAGTCAGGGATAACGCAGTCACCCTTCGTCTGCCATCCTCTATGCAAATACACCCAACTGTTAATATATCACGGGTTAAGCCTTATAAAGAAAGCCTTCAGGGACAACCTGTCATCGCTCCCAGCCCTATACAGGTAACCAAGGATCGAGATAATTTATACGAAGTAGAAAGAATCATTGCTAGTAGATTCAAAGGTTGTTGCCTTGAATACCTGGTCCATTGGCTAGGCTATGATGAGACAGATTGAACTTGGGAACCAGAAGATCATCTTCTACTGGGTGTGCTTGATGCCATCGGTGATTTCCATAGGGAGTATCCTTCTGCACCTCGAAGGTTACGGATGTCTCATTCGGCATTTATATGATGCTTTCACAAACGTGAAGATCTCACTCTTCCCTCGACACACCCTTTTGATTGCCTGGAAGTCGATCCTTAGACGGGGGGTAGTGTTACAGCTATATATTTTTCATCCTTTGCACATACAGATGCATCCTTTATCTTATCAAGGGAAAACCCGACCTAGACACTGTGCTAGACACAGGGGATCTACGGGCCCTTCTAGATCGGTGGGCTTCACCTTCAGCACTTCACCTTTCGCCCCACTGATCACAGCACGTATTTAATATATCGTGATCATCTCAGACCTCACATCAGTCACCCCATCACTGTGATGTGATCCCTTATCTTTAATTACCATTGACATCTTCCATTCCACCCATCCGCAGCAGATCAACGGCTGGCTACCTCATGTACTTATTAATCTCCATTACAGGCCGACTCCTCATGTCAATCATGTTGGGCCTAGGGGATGGACATATGTAGATACATATCTAGATCAGTACACAACATGTATCTACACGTAGAGTAGTATATAAAGCGAGACTGGACAGAGCTCAGTCTCTAGTCTAGTTCTCTTGTTCCCTGCCTACAAAACTCCCCTAAGATAGTTCTTCCACTCGACGTTTAGAGATAGTGATTGCCCTGCAGGATTGTAGTCACAACAAAGAGTGGCGAAGTTGACAGGTTGTGGGGTGGTGGGGAGAGTAGGAGAGATCCTCTCAGGGTTGGCAGCAGGAACACGGACGGTGCTGGGATTCATGGAGGGTGTGGTGGCTGGGGCATTGACGTGGGTGAATTCAATTGCCATTAGGAGGAGGTGGAGTGGGTTTACAGTGACTCCAAAAAGTGTTACAATGTTTGACTAAAATGCAGTGTGTGCAGTACACTGCAATCAGCTGTGGGAAGTTCGCTTAGGGTATATGAGACAAAATAAAGTTCATACTCTTGGCTACCAAAATGGTCCCTGGGTCATGTGATTTGGCTCAGGGGCTGGTGAGATATGGCCATTTCAAAACAGCAATATCATTGTAACGCTTTTTGGACTTTTGGTATAAATAAAGTATTTCTGGTATATTAGTACTTGGTATAGCCTCCCTTTGCCTTGATCACTGCCTCAACCCTCCTAGGCATGCTCTCAATCAACTTCTGACACTCCTCTGC
>JBBPTX010000593.1:0-20079 GCA_038094595.1 Pulveroboletus aff. annulatus | reverse complement strand
TAAACTCGTTGTTATTATCTGAGGTGGACTCGGTTCCCTATATATACTACAGGGGCTAGTAGCTACTGTATAGTACTTATGTGATGTAAGTCTCACACTAACTGTAGTAGCTAATACTAAGTAGTTCGACACTTGAAACATTCGTCGGAGTTATTGGAGGATTATAAAAAGTGTCACCCTCACGTCTTCTCCCTCCCATCTGTACGCCCACCATGCCATAGATAAATCCACTCCATCTCCTCCTAATGGCTATCGAGTTCACCAATGTCAACACCCCTGCCACTGCATCCTCTACCAACCCCAACACTGTCCGTCTTCCCACTACCAACCCCGAGAGGGTCTCTTCTACTCACCCCACCGCCCCACAACCTGTCAACTTTGCCACTCTTGTTGGCAATGTTCCCCAGTCCCACATCTTCCCCGTCTCTGGCAGGATCCAATCCTCACCAATGTTTACTCCTCTGCCCTATCGGGAACCTTCTCCAGGACCCCCATCTTTTCTAGGAGTTCATCATCCACAGCTCATCCACACACCCAGCTCTGATTCCCTCATCACCCACTCAGGATGGGACTCCCAGGTCCCCTTAGATGTCTCAGCTCACTGCCACACCAACCACCTCTGGGAAGAATGGTTCACCAATGAGAATTATGTTCGTTTTCACTCGCTTATGTCTAACGATCATCTTCGTGTTCCCATTAGTGTTTACTCTTCAGATGGTTCCCCTATCTTCACCTGGTTCGAAACCATGATGCAATTGAATCACATCGCCACCTTCATCTCTGGCTCCAGCCCAATCTTTCCTCATACTACCCTTGGTAGGACCATGCAGAACTTTGTCTATCATGCGTGCTACCAACTGTACTCCCACGCCTTCCAGATAGGCTATGATACCTTCCTCCTTGATGTCAACAACCACTTCTGAGACCTCACCACTGCGGGTCGAGGACTTGGGAATGAAGTCCTGAGAGATGGATCACCTATCCATCAGCAAACCCTCAACGACTGGTGGACCAGTTGTAATGGTAGAGATCGCGTCTATCCAGGACATCCCCACTTCAACCAGCATTGCTTCCAATGCAACTGTCTTGGGCATACCCAGCTGTTGCGACTACAATCTTGCAGAGCAATCACTATCTCTAAATGTCAAGTAGGATGACTATCTTTAAGAGGGGAACTTTGTAGGCAGAGAACAAGAGAACTAGACTGGAGACTGAGCTCTGTCCAGTCTCACTTTATATACTATTCTACATATAGATACATGTTTGTGTACCAATCTAGATATGTATCTACATAAGTCCATCCCCTAGACCCAACATGATCGACATGAGGAGTCTGCCTGTGACAGAGATTAATATATACATGAGGTTACCAGCCGTTGATCTGCTGCAGGTGGGTGGAATGGAAGATGTCAATGGTAATTAAAGATAAGGGATCACATCACAGTGGTGGGGTGACTGATGTGAGGTCTGTGATGATCACGATGTATTAAATATGTTCTATGATCAGTGGGGCAAAGGTGAAGGGTTGAAAGTGAAGCCCACTGATCTAGAAGGGCCTATAGATTCCCCATTTCTAGCATGGTGTCTAAGTTAGGTTTTCCCTTGATAAGATAAAGAAAGTGTTCATATGCGCAGAGTAAAGATGAAAAATATATAGCTGTAACACTACCCCCTGTTTAAGGATCGACTTCCAGGAGATCAAAAGGGCATGTCGATGGAAGAGTGAGATTTTCGTGTTTGTGAAAGCATCATATAAATGCCAAATGAGACATCTGCAACCTTTGAGGTGCAGAAGGATACTCCCTGTGGAAATTGCCGATGGCATCAAGCACACCCGGTAGAAGATGATCTTCCGGTTCCCAAGTTCAATCTGTCTCATCATAGCCTATGTTACAGCTATATATTTTGCACCTTTACTTTGCGCATACAGACACTCTTTTTATCTTATCAAGGGAAAACCCAACTTAGACACTGTGCTAGACATAAGGGATCTACAGGCCCTTCTAGATCAGTGGGCTTCATCTTCAACTCTTCACCTTTCACCCCACTGATCACAAACACATATTTAATACATCATGATCATCACAGACCTTACATCAGTCACCCCATCACTGTGATGTGATCCCTTATCTTTAATTACCGTTGACACCTTCCATTCCACCCACCCGTAGCAGATCAACGGCTGGTAACCTCATGTATATATTAGTCTCCGTTACAGGCCAACTCCTCATGTTGATCATGTTGGGCCTAGGGGATGGACTTATGTAGATACGTATCTAGATTGGTATACAACATGTATCTACACGTAGAATAGTATATAAAGTGAGACTGGACAGAGCTTAGTCTCCAGTCTAGTTCTCTTATTCCCTGCCTACAAAGTTCCCCTCTTAAAGATAGTCATTTCACTCGATGTTTAGAGATAGTGATTGCCCTGCAAGATTGTAGTCGCAACAGCCTAGCCAATGGACTAGGTATTCAAGGCAACGACCTTTGAATCTACTAGCGATGATCCTTTCTACTTCATATAAATTATCTCGGTCCTCGGTTACCTGTATAGGGCCAGGAGCAGTGACAGGTTGTCCCTGAAGCCTTTCTTTATAAGGCTTAACCCATGATATGTTAACAGTTGGGTGGATTCGCATAGAGGATGGCAAACAAAGGGTGATTGCATTATCCCCAACTAGTGTGATGATGTCATATGGTCCTAATCATCGCTCTGTTAATTTGCGACTTGCATGCGGCAACTTTAAGTTATCTGTGGATAACCACACTTTATCTCCAACGTTGTAGGGAGGAGTCTCCTTTCTATGTTTATCAGCTTGTGCCTTTATGCATAGCTGAGCTTGTTCTAGATTTAATTTAGTTTGCTTCGTCACATCGTGTAGGGTGGACAGGAATTCGTCAGCCACTGGTGCCTTGGAGGATGATACAATGGGTTCTACCCCCATGCACGGAACGTAGGAATGAGTGACTTCAAATGGAGACTTCTTGGTTGAGGCTTGCCTCTTAAAGTTATAGCTGAATTGTGCGATGGGTAGCCATTGTGCCCATTCGACTTGGCGCTCTGCGCAGAATATTCTTAGATATTGCTGCACATCCCTGATCATTCTTTCTGTTTGACCATCTGTTTGTGAATGATGTGCAGTAGATAAGCATTGCTTTATATTAAGCTTCTTGCATAGCTCTGCCATGACTTGTGAAGCAAACTGCAGTCCTCAATCAGACACTATAGATAGGGGAATTCCATGGTGCTTGAAGATGTGATGAAGGTAGAGACATGCTGTCTCAATGGCGGACGTCGTCTTGCGACAAGGGATAAGCACTACTTCCTTTGAGAAGCGATCTACAGCAACTAAGATGCTGTCTGATCCGTTACTTTCTGGCAGATCGGTGACGAAATCAACGGATATGTCCTGCCATGGTCCACTAGGGACTTCTAAGGGTTGTAATAAACCAGAGCTAGGCTGGTTGTGTTACAGCTATATATTTTTCAAGCTTTACTTAGCACATACGGACGCTTCTTTACCTTATCAAGGGAAAACCCGACTTAGACACTGTGCTAGACACAGGGGATCTACGGGCCCTTCCAGATCAATGGGCTTCACTTTCACTCCTTCACATTCGTCCCATTGATCACATACACGTATTTAATCACCATGATCATTGCAGACCTGCACACAGTCACCCACATCACTGCAATGTGATCCCTTATCTTTAATTACCATTGACATCTTCCATTCTACCACCCGCAGTAGATCAATGGCTGGATACCTCATGGGTTATTAATCTCCGTTACAGGCCAACTCCTCATGTCGATCATGTTGGGCCTAGGGGATGGACATATGTAGATACGTATCTAGATCGGTACATAACATGTATCTACACGTAAGATAGTATATAAAGCGAGACTGGACGGAGCTCAGTCTCCAGTCTAGTTCTCTTGTCCTCTGCCTACAAAGCACCTCTTAAGATAGTATCCCTCCACTCGACGTTTAGATAGTGATTGCCTGCAAAGATCTTGTAGTCACAACAGGTTGGAAGGTTTCATTCATGTGCATTGATCACAACGAGATACATAGTCTTTAATCTGAGTTGTGACGCAAGGCCACCAATAATGATGTAATACTAATTCAATAGTCTTTTCATTTCCGGGATGACCTGCCATAGGCGAGTCATGACATAATTTAAGGGTCTTGATTCATAGATCTTCGTTATCTCCATTTTTGACTGGAACGTATAACCGGTTTTCTTCATGGTAAAGAAGCCTGTTTGCTTCTTCGCACACTTTGTGTTCCTTACATAACTTCTGTACTTCTGTCTCTGTCAAGAGACATGTTTGATTAAATATATCTTGATGTAGCTGTACCCCTTCATCGTAGATCGTGACTTTGGATGATGTTGTCCTTATCCGCTCCAGGGAAATCATAGTTATGCCTTTGTTATCGTCTTCGATTCCTTGCGCATGGTCCTCTCTTCTAGAGAGAGCATCTGCCTTTGCATTAGACAATCCTGGTTTGTACACAATGGTGTAATTGAATCTAGATAGATATTGCACCCATCTAGCTTGTCTTCTAGATAGATCTTGCACTTTCATGAAATATTGAAGATTAGCATGATCATTCCATACTTCAAATGGATGTTCTGTTCCTTCTAGATAATGGCACCATTGCTCTAGTGCTCTGATGATGCTCAACATCTCTTTATCTGCAATAGGATAGTTTCTTTCTTCAGATGACATTGAGTGTGAACTAAATGCTACTGGATGCCATTTATTTCCCTTTAATATGGATAGTACTGCCCCTGTTGTGTAATCAGAGGCATCTGTTTCTAGATGGAATTGACAATCAATGTCTGGATAGGCAAGAATAGGGGCTGTGGTAAATCATTCTTTTAGCTTGTCAAAAGCACCTTGTTGTTGAGAGCCCCATTCCCAAGTGGCATTTTTTTTAGGAGGTCGTTCAGAGATCTAGCAACTTGCACATATCCTTCTATGAAGCGACGATAGTAGTTAGCAAGGCCAAGAAAGCTTCGCACTCCTTTCACATTGATAGGTGCTGGCCAATCTAAGATGGCATTGACCTTCTTTCAATCCATCTTAATCCTGTCTTGTCCCACAACCATCCCCAAATAGTCGACTTCTTTCTTGAAGAAGTGACACTTTTTTGGTTTGGCGAAAAGATCATTTTCTTCTAAACGTCTCAACACCCTTTTGACGATTTCTGCGTGTTCCTGTTCATCGTCTGTTTTGGTAAATATCATAACGTCATCTATATAAACCACTACAACGTCTTCCATGTCTGCAAATAGTTTATTCATCATTGTTTAGAAGGTGGCTGGAGAGTTGCACAATCCAAAGAACATGACTAAAGGCTTGAAAGTTCCTTTATGTGTGACGAAGGCTGCTTTCCATTCATCACCTTCCTTGATGTGCACATTGTTGTATCCCCATCTGAGATCCAATGTTGTGAATAGCTTAGCTCCTTTTAATCGATCTACAAGTTGTGAAATGAGGGGGAGAGGGTAATTATTTCACACTGTTTGCGAGTTTAGATAATGATAATCTTGCACCATGTGCTTTCACCTGTCTTTTTTTGGCACGAAGAAGACTGGTGACGTTTGAGGAGATTTTGAAGGCCTAATGTATCCTTTGGATGACTGATCTTCTAACCAGTCTGATACCTCCTTCTGTTCGTCTGTGCTCAGGGGTATGAGTCTTCCTTTCTTCAGCTGAAAGTCTCCTTTAAGATCTATGGCATGATCCCAAGATTTTTGTGTCGGCATTCTGGTTGATGCCTTTTCTTCGAATACCTTCAGATGCTCATGGTAGCATTCCGGTACTAGTTCCACAGTGGACTTCTTTTGATTCATAAGGGATTTAAGCTTTTCATCCACTGCTTGCCCTATTCTAATGTTTCATTCTTGTTTTTCGCTTTGTTTCTTTTCTAATGTTTTATTTTTTCATATACTTTATATTGAGCTTCCTGCTCCTCTTTTTCTAATAGCCTGAGATAGACACTTTTATCTCTTAGTTTCCAACATTCCTTTCCACAACTTCTTAGTTTAATTTCCCCAGTCTTCCAGTTAATGTCTGGGTTGTGTTTCTTTAGCCAAGAGTAGCCGATCACCATCTGGTTCTTTCCTAAACTGGTGACTTCTGCTTCGACCATCTCCCAATGTCCTTTGTAATATAATAGGAGAGAGGCAACATGTGTGATCTTTCCTGCTTCATTTTGTGTGCCATCTACATTGTAGACAGTAAGTGGTTGGGCGAGTTGTCTGAGTGGGAGAGCATTTTGCATTGCAAATACGTTATCTACAAAGATGCAATTTGCACCAGAGTCCAAGAGTGCTGATACTGAAATAAAATCTTGATCAGTGTTTTTGGGTTTTACCTTTATCTTCATTTTTAATTCATTATCAATTTTTAGTGATCTGCAAAAGATTCCTTCATCTGGGATTTGATCTGCAGATGAGATCGAAGGGTTAGTTTTCTTTGAAGAGGAATTAAGCACCGGTGTAATGCCCCGGCCGAGTCTCTAAGAGGGCTCCTTTGTCGGCAAAGAAGTAGAAATAATAGTGGAAGGCGCTGCTTCCATATCATAAACATGTAAACTAGAGAAACGATTGTCCGTTGGAAAGTGTACCTGCTTACGCTTACCTTCGCCTAGATTAGACCCAGTTCCTGAATCTAGGCTCTGCCTTTTGCTGATTTCTTGTTTTCAGCATCTTTAACGTCCCTGAAGAACACCCTTGCTTCTTCAAATGACATGCCCCTTATCACTGCCGTGGGGTCATGCCCTTTTCCTTTTTCGGCTTGTATGCTGGGTGTGTAGATGTGTTCGGTGCTTTTTACGTCATCTGAAGACATACTTCTTACTTGCCTGTGTCGGCAGTTCTTTTTGTGGCCATTGGACCATCCACAGAGATCACACTTAGTGGAGGGTTTTTTGCATTGTTTCGCAAAGTGGCCAGTTTCTCCACAATTCTAACAAGACTTGACTCCTTTCTGAGCTGCGCCAATGTCCATAGCATTAGGATCTTTAGGTCTTGATCCAAATCTAAACTGCGTTCGCCCTCTGATAAGGTCTAGGGCTTCCAGACAATTCCCTACTTCTTATAATACCGTCATCATTTCATTTACCGTGTTTTTCCTTAGATTGTTCCTGTTACGATTCATCGTGCCGGGCACATCTTTTCCTTTTTGTTTCTCTTTCCCTTGCGCATACGTTCACACTTCCGCTCTTCTCCAGTTGCCCGCGTCAACCCTTTACTCTTATCCCTCGGCTCTCTGAGGTATCTTGCACGTACGTCATCGTATTTACATGTTCTTGTGCACTTATCTCCCTTGTGTTGCCTTATCACATACGTGTTTCACCTTCTCTCGCTGCATGCACCGGCACATTCGTGTCCCTTTCCCACGCATAGGTTCTATCACATTCCATAGCCTTCTTTCACATTCTACCGCCACTTCCTACGCCGGCCCTTAACCCATACCCTTGACCCTGTGACGTTACAGTCACACCGTCACTCTTCACTATATATACCAGTCGATCTGGCCTTATGCCCTTCCCTTAGCTTCGATCTCCCTGCGAATAGACCTAGTCTAGTTCCCAATCGAAGTCTCCTCCCTTGATCCCACACCTCTGTGAGTCCTAGTTTGACTCTCGAGTGAACTCTGCACGTTGAGGACACTCTCCTCTATGTTCCCTCGAACCACTGGGTGATCATCATGCCACCACTGCCATCTTACTTAGACGGTTGACTCCCTGACCCCTAAAGGCTAGGTCGCCAGCAGGGCTATGTGCGACCCTACCCAGGCCACACGTAACAGTTCCTCCAGATGTAATCCATGAGATATCATTTGGTGTTTTGTTCCAAGAGATACACTCCGTGTGGATCCCCTAGTTCAGCCTTTTTGAATTCTGTATACCATTTGACAAGGAAGTCATCAATTGGTTGATTAAGTCCTTGCTTCATTTCATTGATCTTCTTGGTAGCCCTATCTTTAATGTTGCTACCTCTAAAAAGACTCCTTAGTTCTCCTTCTAGGTCGTTCCAACTGTATCCTTCATTTGAGTACATGCATTGTAGTCTTAATTGTGCAAAAGGTCCTGCTTTTGCCCCTTTTAACCTAGAGAGTACTGCCAGGATTGCTTCTCCTGATTTTGGCTGTATAGCATGCTTGTTTATGTACTTCAATCCATGCTTGGATTTTTGCCCACCATTCATCAAATTTGGCGAAAGACCCGTCATAATCTCCTGGGTCTGTGAAGATTTCTACTTTTCTTGATGATGCATATGAAGGTCTTTCTTCCTTTTCTTTTCCTGACCCACTTGGTGTGGGTTGTCTAGTTGGTGGCTTTGGTGGTGCTTGTGGGGTGAGTGTTAGTATCATTTGCTCAATGCAATCGATTGCATTGTTTAGCCTGGTTATTTCATTTGTAAGATGTTCATATTTCTGATCTTGTGCTTGGGCAAACTGCCCGATGGCTTGAAGGTTATCTCCTGATGGATCTGCGAAGATGGTAAGGAGATCTTGTGCGGTAGTGGGAATAAAGGACATTGTGATTTGTAGAAGGGTAACTAGTATTTGTAGGATTTTCGTTGTTGTACTCGAAGCTGAACTCTGCTAAAATGATCGTTCCTTCTGATCGTTTGTGGGTACTCGTGTCTCTGCCTTTTAGCATGAGGTAATTCTCTTTCTTGTTCCTCTGAGGCTTCTCTATATCGCCTCCTTGCTGCACTCGCTTCTCTGATAAACTGCTGTGCGCCTAGGGTTGCTTCTAGATGAATATTACATGGTGCTACTGGCCACGCAAATGGATCGGGTTGAAGGGATCTGGATGGACTCCGCTCAGGTGTGGTAGGATATCTAAGCGAGGCTAGATCTGTGGCGGGGCTGAGGGTGTGTGCTGATGGCGTGGGTTCCCAGTAATAGGTGTGACCTGTGTATCTGATGTCAGTGGCGATTAAGTTGACTTTGCCTCCATTTCCGAAACTGCGTGGTTCTAGGTCTTGTTCAACAAGCCTCCAGAACTCTTCTTCTGTGGCCACAATGTCTGGCCAGTCATTTGGATCCTCTTCACTCTCTGTGCTCACAGTTGCAAGTGAGTACTCCCTGGGCTCTTCCTTAACTGGTGCTCCTACTGCTACTGGTACGTCTACTAACTCCCAGGGTCTGGCTAAGTTGACGGTGGGGAGATATGCTGTGAAAGGGAGAAGAGATCGGTGAAAGGTAATGGGCACTGATAGCAAGCCCCTGTTAGCGCTATCCTGAATGCCTAAAGATGCACTCACTTGCTAGAGCCTATAGTGCAAGAGAGAAGGCTAGTTGTGTCTGCTGTCATTGGTAGATAGTGAAAGGGTTGTAAGATGAAGACAGTCTAGTTCTAGTGTTGCGACTACAATCTTGCAGGGCAATCACTATCTCTAAACGTCAAGTGAAAGGACTATCTTAAGAGGAGAACTTTGTAGGCAAGGAACAAGAGAACTAGACTGGAGACTGTGCTCTGTCCAGTCTCGCTTTATATACTATTCTATGTGTAGATACATGTAGTGTATCGATCTAGATACATATCTATATAAGTCCATTCCCTAGGCCCAACATGATCGACATGAGGAGTCGGCCTGTAACAGAGATTAATAACTACATGAGGTTACCAGCCGTTGATCTGCTGCAGGTGGGTAGAATGGAAGGTGTCAATGGTGATTAAAGATAAGGGATCACATCACAGTGATGAGGTGACTGATGTAAGGTCTGTGATGATCACAAGGTTATTAAATACGTGCTATGATCAGTGGGGCAAAGGTGAAGAGCTGAAGGATGAAGCCCACTGATCTGGAAGGGCCTGTAGATCCCCTGTGTCTAGCACAGTGTCTAGGTCGGGTTTTCCCTTGATAAGATAAAGAGATCGTCCGTTATGCGCAAGGAAAGGATGAAAAATATATAGCTGTAACAACCACAAGATGACCATTCGGTCTCAAGCTATTGCTGTGCAACCACCAGTCATGTCTACTGGAAGTCCTGGGAACATTGGTGAATTCCTAATAAGTCCTGCCAAGTAATTATGTACTACAGATGATGCACTTACCCCGGAGTGACATAATAGGTGGTGTGCCTATTTTCCTGCACTGCTGTGTGTTAACCTGGGATTTTTTCAACCTGGTTGTCAAGCTCAGGACATCATCCACATCCGGAGGACTGGCAGAACAAATCAAGTGTAAGTATCTGCTTGCTCATGCATATGTTCTTATCTTTGATATTACAGAGCTCCACTTACTAGAACACCATCACCATGCATTTGAATACCTATGCCAACTGGAACAGGTATCAATAGGCACTCAACTGACCCTGGGCGCCTTCTTTGGAAGTAGCTGTAACCAACTTCAAGCATTCTCTGCATTTGAAGACCTGGTGAGATACACTGGTTGCTTGATATCAGCAGACATTGTCACAGAAGTGTACCTTGACTTTGTGACAAGTGAGAGAGAGCAGGAGTCCCAGTGCTACATGCGCTCATTGACAGGTAAGTGTTGATATTCATCGATCACATGTTTGTGAGACTCACCATTGATCGCAGCAATCTGTGCTTCGTTTGACAGCACCTTCAAGATATCCAACAAGATCACCATGGCTGACAAGAATGGTCAGTGCTCAAAGTACCTGAGAGGTGGGATCCTCAGCATACTCAATGAACAGAATGAAATTATTGCTTAGATAAGTCTTGTTTTGCTTCTTTTGCAGTTCCCAACTCAGGTCTAATCACACACACTCACAGCACTTCTGCCAGTCAAAGGCAAATGCTGAAATCACTGAGCTACTCTCAGGCCTGCAACACCACATGGAGCTGCTTGGCCATCCGCTACTGGAGATGTTCATGAGTGATAACTGTTGCTCAGTTCGCAACATGATCGCGACTGTCTTTCCTGATGGTGACTCCATTCAAGATGTCTGGCATTTCATAGCAAGGTTCATATGTGCACTAATCTATTCTGAATTCCCTAATGTCCTGTTTACAGATACTCAGTGACTATCCTAAACTCGAGCAAGAATCCCCATCATGCTGCGGTCATGGCAGACATTCAAGGTGCAATATTAAAGAGACATGCTGATGGAAATCGTGGTGCAGAATACTGGAGCCACAAAGAGCAAGAGAGCTGACTCGCAGACGCCTATGACAAGTGGACAAGGGCTGGCAGTGTATGGTCACTTGTGTTGCAGAAGGTATGTCTTCACTGTTTCACTGTTGTATTCTGACATCTCACACATGCTGCCTGGCATTGATAGGTGCATCAGGAGCAGCTGAAACACATTCACAAGGGCTATCTGGAGCGATGCTGACAAGACATCCTATCTGATGGAAGCTGAATTGAGGGATGTCACAAGGCCTGGAATGGGCTTCAATGGGCTCAACCAAGTGGGCTCATGATGCTCACTGTGCTCAGCCACGACTTCGTGCACCGCTGCAATATCCGAATCACATTCCAGCTTGATAAGGACTTGAAGACATCGTTTATTTTCCTCACAGCTGGCTCTCACCACATAAACCTTGCCAACGAGATTGTGAAGCTTCACAACTGTCTTTTGCTGAGCGATCCACACTGTTCCCTATCTCCACTCACTGAATTCCATTCACCCAGCTCACTCAAGGCCTTCGGACTCATGCAATCTGAGCACATTTCAACTTTTGACAGTCTGATAAAGGAAGAAATCAACAGCATCCAGATTGATTTCTCATTCTTCAAGCCTCAAACTGATCTGCATGGTGACTGCAATGATCATGATCACAGCATTGGCACCAAGTACACAATCCTCTCTGGTTGTGACTTCATTTTTTCAGAGCTCAACATTGATCCTGGCCTTCTTGAAGTCCCATAGCCAGCACTGCCAGCTCAGCATATCAACAGCAATGACATGGCGATGAAGCAATTGAAGACATTTGGGGATATCATTGCCCAGGCTCCCAACCATACTAATACCCATATCAATGCTGCTCATACTGATGCTACAGACAATATCAAGATGCTTGCAGCCACAGTGGTAAGCACTCACTTGGATGATTACTCAGTTGATACTGACCCTACCCCTGTCATAACAGACATGTACAGTTATGGCAGAACACCCAGGTTAGACCAAACATCCAGTCTCTGAGTTGACACTTGATCACTACTTCAAGAACTCGACCAGTAGCAACCCTTCTGGTCCACACCCCCCAAAATCTAGAAGAATCAAGGCTACTACTACTGCTGCTGTGACGTATCCAGAAGTGGACCACAACTCAGAGACTGCCGCATGCCCAAGCTCTCAACCATCTGCCACTGAGTCCATGCCATCCACTCCTCCCAGTGAGACTTGGTCTCAGCGCCTTTTCTTGACCGCCATGGGAATCAGCCCTGAATCACTCACAATCAAAGGTAATGATGAATTTCATTTGTTCATGCAAATGTGCACTAAATTCGGCTGGATCTCATATGAGATGACCCTGAAAAAATGGGCCATAGCGATAGAGGAGTACACCCAGTGCCTTGTCAAGAAGCATGGCTCCAGACTGGTAGCCATCACCAGGAAGAATCCACTAGCACTTGTCCGCAAGTTGGATGAGATGGAGCTCAGCTTGATCAAAAGGACTTTGAAGAACGACTTCAAATGTTGAGTCTCTCTTCTCTCCTTCTGATGATGGCTCACACATTTCTAACTCACACAGCAAAGTGGAATGGTGGTTCCAAGACGTTCTGGCGCCACCACTACACTGTCATCAATCTTGTGAGGGTGAATCCTACAACAGGGTTAAAGATGAGATTAATTCAGTCTAACTGCTAGTATCTACTGTACTAATGTTCGCCCCTGCTTCTGATCTGCCAGCCACACAAGGTTCTGGTTTGCTCCCACTACAAAACCATCAAATACCCAGGCCCTAAGAAGTCAGCATTGAACCACAAGCAGAATGAATGTGTGGATGGTGTCAAGTCCAAGCCAGCATCAGAGCTGCCTGAGCTGCCCTCCTGGCCTCAGCCACACAGCATTTTCTCAGGCAGGACCACCTTCCATGCCCGTCCTTTCCTCAAGATGATCAAGCGGATCTATGATGCCATCATATCTGGCACTCCTGAGCTAAGCATCATGTTGGTTGAGGCTCAGGCCTTCCTCATGATGCTTACTGAGCACACCATCATTCTTCCAGGCACCAGTGCTGATAATCAGACCACTGTTCTATTCAAGCTTTTCCCTGGCTTCACCATTGATGATGTAACAGCTATATATTTTTCATCTTTCCCTTGCACACAACAGATGCATCTTTTATCTTATCAAGGGAAAACCTGACATAGACACTATGCCAGACACAGGGAATCTATGGGCCCTTCTAGATCTATGGGCTTCACTTTCAGCTCTTCACCTTTCGCCCCACAGATCATAGCACATATTTAATACATCATGATCATCACAGACCTCACATCAGTCATCCCATCACTATGATGTGATCCCTTATTTTTAATTACCATTGACACCTTCCATTCCTCCCATCCGCAGCAGATCAATGGCTGGAATACACATGTACTTATTAATCTCTGATTACAGGACGACTCCTCATGTCAATCATGATGGGTCTAGAGGATGGACTTATGTAGATACATATCTAGATTGGTACACAACATGTATCTACACAGTAAATAGTATATAAAGCAAGACTGGATGGAGTTCAGTCTCCAGTCTAGTTCTCTTGTTCCATTCCTACCAGTTTATCTAAGATAGTACTTCCACTCGATGTCTAAGAAAGATAGTGATTGTCTGCAGAGACTGTAGTTGCAACAGATGACACATACATCCCAGCCAGCCTCCTTGTGCAGCATGATGGGGCCAAGTACCTCCACATTAGCTACCTTGAGCAGACTGCCACCTGAGGGCATGGACATCACTTGCAACCATGCTGTCAATTTATCAAATAGTGTGCCATCGGACTGTCCTGTCTTGTTCCCCACTCACACTTGTTTTCATTTCATTCTCATGTTTTTTCCTCTTCCACCCTCCCTTCTTGTTTTTATTTTGTTCTCACATTTTTTCTTTATTTTAAAAACTACTTATGTTTTATATTTTTTCAAATAAAAAATTTGACTTTAATGCTTGATCAAACCCACAAATCCATTTTTTTCATCCCCTTCTGTCTCTCTCTAGGTATCTAGCTACTGCTGTTGTCTGTTATGAGTACAATACAGTGATTTTGTGATTGTTCTGAGCTCCCTGTCCTCATGCATGCTCGTCTTGCCCCTGTTCCACAAGCTTCCACAAGAATTTTTGACCTTAGTGAAATTTCCCCCCGCAAGGCAGTGCCACACCACCGCCATTGATCTTGTGACCATGAGGTCACAATTGGTCATCTTTGGTCAATGCCATTGTGAAGTTGGAATTATTGAAGCGACTACTCTCTTCGTATAAATGAAGTGAGGGAGGCTGAACTAGATCTCTATCTAATCAAGGAGCGAGATAGGAATCTTAATCAGTCTGAGGGAAACGGATAAGATGGATAGGGAACGTAGGGAGGAACTCTCGAAGTTGCTCAGATATCGGGGAGATAGATGAGGCGATGCTTGCTGTGACTGTACATTCACAAGAAGGGCTAGATCTTCTTGGGCAAGAGTAGGAGGTAAACAGGTGGAACAACTTAGGGAAGTATCCCCAAGTGTTTCCCTGTATTTATACACTATGATACAAGTGGAGATACAAAGTTCTAAGCCAGCTGGGCGTAGGGTAAGGTAGAGGGTATGATGTAACTGTGGAGCAGGGCAGTGTACATGCTGGCTAAGGTGAGGCAAATATGAAAGGAATGGAAGTGTGATAGTGAAGGTATAGGTCTAGAGCAAGGGGATTAAAGTAATGCGTATGAGGTGAGGCATCTAGACCAGTGATGTCATGATGACATCATATCTTATCTAATCGGAAGTAAAGGTAAGGGAATAGCAAAGGGAGTGATCTTAGGTAAGATCATGGACTGATAGGATTAGATAATGCGAAAAAGTCAGTTTCACGAAATCAATTCGTAACAATTATTGGTCTATTGGTCCTGATTGGTCAAGATTGGTCAACCAATTGACCTCTAGGAATGGTAGTGCTCCCGATTTGATAGCCAAGAGTATGAACTTTATTTGGTCTTACATAACCTAAGTGAAATTCCCACAGGTGATTGCAGTGCACTTCACACACTGCATTTTAGTTAAATATTGGAATGCTTTTTGAAGTCACTGTATCTATTATACATAATGCATGGACCACTTACCTCAACATGGAAGTACAGCTAACAGGGCTAAGCTATGGTCATCTATGGGGTGTATCTGTAAGAAAATATCTTGCCCTTCAAACCTAATCTGATGTGCTGCCACAATGGTCATAGGTGGCCCCAGGTCTAAGAGGCTACTGCTAGACTAGCAGATAAGAAGATACACTCAATAGGATGAAGTCTTGTCCTAGATGGAGACATGGAAGGTTAGACTGGCAGCAAGTGTGAGACACGAAGTATGTATGACACTGGACAGGATAATCTACATATGTCATTTAGGGGAGTGTGGTGACGTCTCATTCTTTGAAAAATTTATTGTCAGTATGTGATGACCCCAAATAGTCTTTCCAAAACATGCACCATCATCATTATCTTGGCTAAGCACAACAAAGATGTTTATTTCCCCTCCCCCAGTTATCTATTGGCCCCCCAAAGATAATACTTGGTTATACCCCTATGCACTTAGATGTAACAATGACTGGAGCTTTTTAATCAAATGACTCAAGCCTCTTGCAACTTCGCCAACTTGCTGGTGTCTCTTCAAGTTTCAAGCTTTCAAGTTTGATCAATTAATCAATATTTAGTTTAGATATACATATGACAATTAGTATAGTTGTCCCCTTGTAGACACTTTAATTTAGGCTAGCTTGATTGATTAGCAGCCAATCCTCACTTGCAGTGAGCAACATTTGAGTTCACTAGGCAGTACAAAATGTTTAATCAATGATCTTTTTCTCATACTATTGATAGTGACTCAAAGTTTAGTGATATAGTCACACATACTTCCTTTATGTTACAATTTCCTTCCCCTTGCTTTGCCTCCTTTATCTTTATCTTGGATGTTCCCATAGAGAGCCATCTCCACTGCCTTATCTCTTACTAAGGCCAGGATCCCCAACTTCCATCACCTTCTATGACATTCTATATTCTCATGCCTTAGTTGTATATATCTCACTGACCTCTGTACTTCTCTTTACTCTTGATCTGCACAATACTACGCATATCTTGTGTCCTTCCTTGTCCTAACCACTAAGTAATCCCTGTGTCCCTTCGCCCCCAATCCTAGTTGATGAGCCTCTGAGTGAGAGCCTCCTAGGAAGACCATCTGATGGCACAAGCATGTACCTTGTGTAACAAAAGATCAAAAGTCTCCATCATCTCTCCTATCAAGGAGTTGGATGACCACCACTCCTCCACCATTTCCCATAGGTCCTCTCACAACATCTTTGGACCTCCCTCTGACTCAGACGAAGAGAACCCATCTCTTCCATCAATATCCCTATCCAAAAGGATCATTAGACAACCCTCCATCTCCAGCTCCCTTAAACCATTGCAAAATCCACCTCTGATTATCCCAACAGCATCCCCTGCTCCATTCACAGTCCTCATGCCATCCACACCACCTACCCAAATCCCCATGACATCAAAACTGGAACTCAAAGCTGCCCTCCCAGCAGACTTCTCAGGGGAACCCATCGATGCCACCCGATCGATGAAAGCTATGAAAGCTTACTTTGCTATCAACAGTAGCCTGTACACTGAAGACGCAGATAAGATCATGACTATCCTTAACAAGATGAGCAAGGGATGAGAAGTATCCTTCTCTGAAATGTGGTACAATAAAACGAGTGACCCTCTTTTTGACAAAGCAGAGAAAACTTTTGATGTGTTCTCCTCCAACTTCGAGTCCACCTTCTTCCCCTTCAACACCAAAGCCACTGCATGCTTGGAACTTTCTAATCTTGTCCAAAGGTCCTTCAAACGATCGGATGGAATCACTGATGATGGCTTCTAAAAGTATATCACAGACTTTCAGAACCTTGCTGCCAAAGCTGCCATCTCTGATGACATCACCCTCATCAACTTATTTTCCCTAGGCATTGATCAACAAATTGCCATCATGATCCTCTCTATATTGACCATTCCTACCACCATCTCTGCCTGGATTGAAAAGGCAAAAACCTTTCATGTACAAAAGGCATGTATCTCCTCCCTCCACAAAGGGAATCGCCTCT
Source organism: Pulveroboletus aff. annulatus (assembly GCA_038094595.1). Lineage (NCBI taxonomy): Eukaryota > Fungi > Basidiomycota > Agaricomycetes > Boletales > Boletaceae > Pulveroboletus > Pulveroboletus aff. annulatus. The sequence continues at coordinate 2,795 of JBBPTX010000593.1, read as the reverse complement.
CCTCTTCCATCACCCATATTTGCCCACTCCCCACCCCTGACCAAAATGCCATGGATGTAGACACAATTCATCTGTCCAAACTCATCCCCATTGAACATGCCAAGTGCATCAAAGAAGGTTGCTGTTTCTACTGCAGGAAAACTGGCCACAACTCCATCCAATGTCCCCTCTCCTCACAATGCACTCAACCCTCAAAATCTCAGACCTCCACAACCCCCACCTCCACCTCTTCCCCAGTATCTTCATCTTATTATGAATCAATTTCACAATACTAACTTTTTCCCTATCTTATCTTATCACACCATGATCTAATCTAAGATCATTCCATTCTCTTATCCCTCACCTTTTTACCCAATTAGATAAGATATGATGTCATCATGACATCACTGGTCTAGATGCCTCACTTCATATGCATTCTCTTAATTACCTTGCTTTAGACCTATCCCTTCACTTTCACACTTCCATTCCTTCATATTTGCCTCATCTTAGCCAGCATGTACACTGCCCTGCTCCACACTTACATCATACCCTTTACCCTTATCCTCTACCCAGCTAGCTTAGAACATTGTATCTCCTCTTGTACAGTAGTGTAAAAATACACAGAACACTTGGGGATTGTTGTGACTACAAATCTTGCAGGCAATCACTATCTTCTTAGACATCGAGTGGAGGAACTATCTTAGGTATGACTCATAGGAGGGGAACAAGAGAACTAGACTGGAGACTGAGCTCTGTCCAGTCTCGTTTTATATACTATTCTACGTGTAGATACATGTTGTGTACCAATCTAGATACATATCTACATAAGTCTATCCCCTAGGCCCAACATGATTGACATGAGGAGTTGGCCTGTAATGGAGATTAATCTATACATGAGGTTATCAGCCATTGATCTGCTGCAGGTGGGTGGAATGGAAGGTGTCAATGGTAATTAAAGATAAGAGATCACATCATAGTGATGGGATGACTGATGTGAGGTCTGTGATGATCACAATGTATTAAATACGTGTTGTGATCAGTGGGTGAAAGGTGAAGAGCTGAAGGTGAAGCCCACTGATCTAGAAGGGCCTGTAGATCCCCTGTGTCTAGCACAGGGTCTAGGTCAGGTTTTCCCTTGATAAGATAAAGAGAGCGTCTATATGCACAAAGTAAAGGGTGAAAAATACATAGCTGTAACACTACCCCCTATCTAAGGATCGACTTCCAGGTGATCAAAAGGGTGTGTTGATAGAAGAGTGAGATCTTTGCGTTGGTAAAAGCATCATATAAATGCCGAATGAGACATCCACAACCTTCTAGGTGCAGAAGGATACTCCCTGTGGAAATCGCCGATGGCATCAAGCGCACCTGGTAGAAGATGATCTTCCGGTTCCCAAGTTTGATCTGTCTCATCATAGCCTAGCCAATGGACCAGGTATTCAAGGCGACGACCTTTAAATCTACTAGCGATGATTCTTTCTACTTTGTATAAGTTATCTTAGTCCTCAGTTATCTGTATAGGACCGGGAGTGATGACAGGTTGTCCCTGAAGCCTTTCTTTATAAGGCTTAACCCGTGATACATTAACGGTTGGATGGATTCGCATAGAGGATGGCAAGCGAAGGGTTACTGCATTATCCCCAATTAGTGTGATGATGTCATATGGCCCTAACCAACGCTCTGTTAACTTGCAACTTGCACGCAGCAACCTTAAGTTATCTGTGGAAAGCCACACTTTATCTCCAACGTTATAGGGAGGAGTCTCCTTTCTATGTTTGTCAGCTTGTGCTTTCATACGCAGCTGAGCTTGTTCTAGATTTAATTTAGTTTGCTCCGTCACATCGTGTAGGGTTGATAGGAATTCGTCGGCGGCTGGTGCCTTGGAGGAGGATGCAATGGGTTTATGCCCATGCATGGAGTATAGGAACGAGTGACTTCGAATGGAGACTTCTTTGTCGAGGCTTGCTTTTTAGAGTTATAACTAAATTGTGCGATGGGTAACCACTGCGCCCATTCGCCTTGGCGCTTTGCACAGAATATTCTTAGGTACTGCTGCACGTCCCTGATTATTCTTTCTGTCTGACCATCTGTTTGTGGGTGATGTGCAGTAGATAAACGTTGTTTTATTTTAAGCTTCTTGCATAGCTCTGCCATGATTCGCGAAGTAAACTGTGGTCCTCGATCGGACACTATAGATAGGGGAATTCCATGGTGCTTGAAGATATGATGGAGGTAGAGACTTGCTGTCTCGATGGCGGACGTCATCTTGCAACAAGGAATGAGCACCACTTCTTTCGAGAAGCGATCTACAGCTACTAAAATGCTGTCTGATCCATTACTTTCTGGCAGATCGGTGACAAAATCGACAGATATGTCTTGCCAGGATCCGCTAGGGATTTCTAAAGGTTGTAATAAACCAGAGCTAGGCTGGTTGGAAGGTTTCATTCGCACGCATCAATCGCAGCGAGATACATAGTCTTTAATTTGGGTTGTGACGCCAGGCCACCAATAGTGATGTAAGACTAGATCATTAGTCTTTTCATTCCCAGGATGACCTGCCATAGGCGAGTCATGACATAATTTAAGTGTCTTGATTCTTAGATCTTCGTTATCTCCGTTTTTGGCCGGAACGTATAACCGGTTTCCTTCTTGGTAAAGAAGTCCGTCTGCTTCTTCGCATACTTTGTACTCTTTACATAGCTTCTGTACTTCTGTCTCCGTCAAGAGACATGTTTGGTTAAATATATCTTGATGTAGCTGTGCCCCTTCATCGTAGATTGCGACTTTGGATGATGTTGTCCTTATCCGCTCCGGGG
>JBBPTX010000592.1:0-20088 GCA_038094595.1 Pulveroboletus aff. annulatus | reverse complement strand
ACATACAACGGATCACAAACCTTTTCCTCGATCAAGCGAAGATACCGTAATGGGTCCGAGAGGATAGCAGATGCGTGAACGTGCAACTGGGAAGCGCCGTAGATGAGAGGAGTGATATGCATTTCCAAAGATCCAGCGACGTGGTCAAATCCGACCCCTGATTGTTAATTTTCATTAGCCCGTGTTTGACAACTAAATGGTCGTGAAACTCACAGTTCATGATCTTGGATTCCGAGGTAATACCGTAGCTTTGGCCCTTGGCACGGCATGCGGCGAGAACAGTGCGGTGTGTGTGCACAACAGCCTTGGAGAAGCCAGTCGACCCAGAGGTCAAGAACAGGATGGCTTCATCGTCAGGCTTGGCCTGGTGGACGGCAAAGTCTCCGTGCGACGCCTCTGCTGAAGCCTTGACCTCGGAGAACAAGTGAATGTCGAGACCGGAGATGGATTGGACTTGTTCAGCGCCGCTCCCGTTCGTGAGCCAAGTAGGCGACGAGAAGAGGTTGTTGATGTGGTTCACGTGGCCCTCCTTGTGGGCCTGCTGAGCACTCAACGCGGGCTGCAAGCATGGGACATATCCTGCGAGAAGACAGGCCCAGACGGCGGCCATGTTTTCCTCGTGTTCGGTGAGGTAGACGACGATGACCGAGCCGGTAGGCTTTCCCCAGGCCTGGATGGCCCTAGCAAGGGAGAGGACATATTGGTAGAACTCGGCGAACGATTTTGTCTGGATGGAGGAATCATGAGCGGAAGAGGTGACGAAGCTCAGCTCATGATTGGGATATTGGTCGACAGCCCGAGAGAAAACCTCGAGGAGGGTCTGTGGGGCAGGTGTGACTGCGAGAGCAGCCTTCAAGTCGTAGATAGCGTTGACGGGAGAGGAGGAAACAGCGACGGGAGCCATTGGTAATAATAATAATAACTTGGTGGGATTAGCTGTCTAGAGGAGTGGAAATGTGAGTTGTTGACGGTGTCTTCTCTGCTTGGACGGGCCATCTTTTATATCTGGCCGAGCTCCTGAGAGTCCGGCTGTGCCAAGGACAGATACGAGCGTTCTGACGAAGCGTTACGCAGTGCTAGATCTGGATAAACCAAGTTGGTTAGTCTCACACACTCACCGCCGATCGAGCAATGCAGACCCGGCTGAGGCAGGGGCACTGTTCAGCGGTAACTTGTGTGGACGCCAGTCAAACCACATACGACCCCACAAAACAATGAACTTGACCTTGAGCCGGTTCGATCGCAAATGAGCCAGCTCACACCCCGGTATTTCCTTCTTTGAGTCAAACCATGTCCCACCGCCACGCTGGTCTTGGCATCGATTCCACCCCGAGTTACCAAATCACCGCCTGGTCGTTTTGGCAGATTGACAACCTTCAAAGACACGAGCAACGCGATTCACATCGCTCCGTCTGATCTCGGAAGTACATGCGATTCACAGGGCTGGCCATCCTCACATGCCGCTAAAATCAAATCTGTATTGTGATACTGCATCTGGATTCCGGAGGTGAGTTCGCATGGCCACTGAGCTTCAATGTGACGACATGTGTCTGAAATGGAATGCGCAATGTAGTACGTGTAGAACCGACTATTGGTTCTTGCCTTGGCAACACGTGCTGGCCTGATGCGATCCAAGGCCCAACCTCACACAGAAAGTACCTGGACAGTAGTATCTTTGCACTGCCGAGCCTCTATCCGGTACAGCAGGCTATTAGAAAGAGTGTGCTACCATTCTCATAACCCTCACAGGGGGATTACCAATCATCCGTTGACCTCGTAAGTTTAATCGATATGCAAGGTCAAACTAGCGGAACGCCTTTGCTGTTCTGCATACGTTTCTTTGTCAGATCTGAGTTCGTCTGTCCAGACACTGCCCAAGTGACATGTACTCGAATGTCCGCAGAACCTTATCCCCGGTTCGTTGTCACTAGGCAAAGAATTTTTGGACAAAAGTAAGTCCAATAGCTGCGGGGCTAAGCCGTATCATTTTTTTCCATGCGTGCTGATCCTCTTTCGTATGTGTTATTCAGGACCAACCTGTGAGTTAAACATTGGATGTCAAATTCCACACCATCGGTGAGATGCGCCATCAGAACGGGCATGACGATCCCGCGAATGCATATGATCATGACAGGCTGTGTCACTAAACGAGTCAGGCCCTTCTGATGCGGCCATTGACTTGCTGTTCTTTCAAGGCAATTATGCCGTCGGGATCTGTGTATATCCGTCGGGAATGCTGCTAGCCGAGGGCAAACGCGTATACAACCTAAACTGGCACTGGAGGTGACAGCTTGGGGGATGCATTCAACGGTCTCGTAGTTTCTGTTCCTGCAACCGTCATGGCAGCATGCAGAGTGGGTGCTGGTTCAGCGAGTAGTAAGATTCGGATGACCTTACCAGCTGAACTGTTTAGTCTGTTTTGTGCAAGCGGACATACACTTCGCTTGCTTTCGATTTTTCGCGAATTCTTGGTACGCTGTCTACACTAGCTCTGGTAAGATTCTGCCATACAAATGACATCAATAGGTGCGGACATTCGTGGCCGATGTACATCGCCGTTGGTCACCCCGAACTGCACAGTCTGTATTTCGCGACTGTTGGTGCCATTTGGTGGTCTTCGACCGCCGAGTTCACCACAGCTTCATTGGAGCAAAAAGTGCCCAGTAAACCTTCCAGGGCAATGTTGGAGGTCGTTGAAGCGACAGATCTCTCGCCGGACTTGCAGCCTAACGTTTCTCCGGTGACTCCGCTTGTCTCCATCAAAAGGTTCGCTCTTGCAATATTTGTCTGCTTGAATCGTGTCTCCGTGTGCTTGGCAGTACTGATCTCCGACGGTCCCTTCATGCTTTCAACGGGTTTTCTGTTTTTCTGGTAGGGGGCATAGGCTAGCGCCAATGAAATGTTTCGCCCTGTGCTACATTCGCCGACAAACGTTTCCGTCGTTTCCACCCAGACTTCCCGGGCCTGGCAACAGATAATCGGAGATGAGACGACGACGCGCAGTCTGAGCGCCGTCCGTCCATAGGTTACACTGTGTACTGCTGCGTGGTACTATCTCATACGGGGGGGACTAGCAAGACAACTTGAAGTCATATGTGTCTGCGATGAAACCCAATACTCAGATTTTTGATGCGGCCTGCTCATTGGGATTAGTGTCGGGGATCTACTTTGTCCCTAGCGCGTGGCCAGCGCGACTGATGTACGGGCCACATCACGGTGGTACAAAGTGCCCGTTCTAAAGCGCCACGAACAGAAAGAAAAAATCAAGAAAGCTGTACGCCTGACTCGGGCCGGATCACCATCAACCCGATAATTTCGGATCGTCGGTAAGTCGGTCAGTCGCTGACCTCTTTTATGTTCCAGAGTGGATCAGTGTAGGTGAACCACATGGAGTGGCTGTTCGTATAATAGGGACATGATCTGGGTTTCGTTCAAGTCGCAACTGCTGCGGTCGCCCACAACGTTTCTGCCAAGGATAAATTTATAGTCGAACATCTTGTCAAGTAGCCGCACCGGCAGAGCACAGCTGCAATCGTATCTTCCAACTACCAAGTTCCCACGCTACCGGTGAACTGCGATGGATGTGATGCTCAGCCCAGGGCCGCCGCCGTCGAGACGTGCACCGGCTGGCAAGTAGACCGTGTTGAATAAAGATTTATTCGTCAGGAACGTGCTAAACGCTATGGAATCTGTCCCACTGGCAGAGGAATGGCCCCGTCTATTCAACCGCAAGTTTAGTTACCGGTGTATGTAATCCACATCGTGACTCTGAATGAGACTTTCATGGGCGGTCCGAGTCTTACGTTTCGTGGCATCGCTCAACATAAACTGGCAAAAGACTGATTGCGTTCCTTTTACCATGCGATACAAGCTCGAGACACTGCATCCATCCAAGAAAATTGAAGAGCAGACAGTGCGGACGAAATCATGATCCGTCAACTTGCCCCCCTCCGACGGCCCAGTTATTTAGTTTCCTCTCAACCACTACATCTCACACGGTAAGCACGCGCTCTCCTCCTCTGGCAGTGTCTTCTGATTCATTCTGGCTCTTTTCCTTGATATTTATGTATAGATATCATCGCCAGGTCTATCAGACTCCACTTCAGACAATGATGCAAGCGCTTAGATTTGAAAAGACTGGTTCGTTCGACGGACTTGCCCTCCAAACCGTCGCAAAACCATCGCTCACTCCTGGCGAGGCATTCGTCCGCGTAAAGGCCGCAGGCATCAACGGCGTGAGCCATTTCCTCCCAATTTCCAAATGTCCCAACGCTCAGTTCCATTTGTGCCTCTACGCTTGTCCATCAAGTCCGATGCAGCAGGCGTGTTGGGCATATTACCCTTTGTGACCGTACCGCGCATTCCGGGCCGAGATTTCTCAGGTGAAGTCGTGGAGGCGTTGGATGACTCAGGCGCGCCCGCCCAAGCATGGATCGGTGCGGATGTATGGGGCACTGGTAGCCAGCGCGGGTTTACTTCCGATGGAACGTTTGCAGAGTAAGCGCTTTTCCTGTATGATGCAAGGCAGTTGTCACTGCGCACCTCCAGTCGTGGCAAAGCTAACTCTCTCTGGCTTAGATTCGTCAAAGTCCCACTGGCTGCGCTGAGCCGCAAGCCAAAGACGCTGAGCCATGTCGAGGCGGCGAGCATGACCCTACCATGGCTCTGTGCATGGATTACCGTCCACACCCTCGCCAATGTCAAGCAAGGTGACAATGTCATCATCATCGGCAAGTCGCCTTCCCTTTCCTGAGCTTATCTTGAACGCGATGCTAATCTGCTACAGGTGCCCGCGGCGGCATTGGCTCCGCAGCAGCCCAACTCTGCCATGAACGCGGTGCGCGCGTATTCGGCACCTACACCTCCATCGCAAAAGCATCACCACCCCCCTACCTGGTTCCCATCGAGCTCTCTTCCAACACCGCCATCCGCGACGCAATCGCCCAACATGGTCTGCACAACAAGATTGACGTCCTCCTCGATTGTGCGGGGTACGACCAGCCGTTCAACGATGCGGTCTGGACAATGACACCCAACGGCACTGGGCGCGTCGTCGTCATGGCCGTACACGCCAAGGACGGCCTCTTCCCGATCAACTTGCGTGCGTTTTATACCAAGGCACTCACACTCAAGGGCATGAGCTCGAGCACCCTCAACTCGACAGAGGTTAAGGAATTCCTGGACCTGCTCGCTGAGAAGATCGATGGTGGGGTGTTCCAGGGACCTCAAGCAGTCAATACGGTCGATATCAAGGACATGCCGGCTGTGACTGGCGCACTCAATGAGATATTGACACGATCGTCACACTTGCGGTCGGTCATCGTTCCTTGAAACGATCCGTATCTCAACAAATATACGCATAACTTATGTAAAGAGTAGTGTCCATACATTGTTTATATGTACCGATAGATTATGTATGTATGGGATAGAAATAGCATCTAGATCACAGCTTGATATCAAAACAGTCAGTACACCCGTCTTCAAAACTACTTGTTTGGGTCGGACTGGAATCATATGTCCACCTTTGACTCATTGTCGTCCCCATCGTATACGGGAGTCGATTCACGGTGTTCTAGGTCGCGTGGGATGTTATCCGCGCTTAGTTGATTCAGATTGACATTTCTGCAAAGAACGAGCGTCAGGGGTACTATGAACAAAGCTGTGTGACATTGCGCGCCAACTCACCTCATCACTACAGCTCCCACAATTGTCAGGAACCCAGCGGGAACCGTTGTGAGAAAGACATAGTCCAGCTATATGAGAAATATTGAGAAACAGAGGTAACCATGTGCGGTCTGCTCACCGATTTCACGTATGCATAGAGGACACCGGGCCGGTCGGTAGCGGATATGGTGTTGTAGATCGCTGCCACGCTTTCAGTGATGGGACCTGGGTTGACGCTCGGCGCGTAGACGCCTAAATTGTGATGCAATTGACTGTTAAAGACTACGCCTGCGCTGGAAACGTGCTGGGGGTCAGTGGGGAATGGCAGACAGAAGATGGGGCGTATACATGGTTATACCGATGGAACCACCAAGGATCTGCATGAACGTTGCGATAGCATTACATACGGCTACAGACTCCGGATCGGTTTGAGCTTGAACTGAGTGGGGTGATTAGTTGGCGTTAGGCACTTTTCAGTCCATACTTACGTGCAACAAACGTGTTTTGCGAAGTCGTCCCTGTGTATCGTCTGTTAGACCAGGGCCGGCAGGGTGAATGAACTCACGTGTGCACTCACCAACTCCAATACCATACAAGATCTGATATAAGATGAACATCTTTGGAGAAGTGTGCTCTGAAACAGTGTAAAGGAATCCACCAGCAATGCAACAAAACCTAGCGGTAACCATATGCTGAGTAGAAAGTCGTACGAGAGAAACGATCACATACGCAGGGCCAATGACCAAAAAACCCCAATAGTGGCCGGTGCGCGACACGATCACTGAAGAGCTCGTGGTAGTTACCACCGAGGCCAAGAGGAGCGGCAACATGTCAATTCCAGAGCGAATGGGGCTATGGTCGTATACCGCTTGATAGAACAATGGAATATAACTAGGCACGAGTCAGAACGACATTATCACAGGTGTTGTGCACGCACAAGACTGTCACTAGCGTGTTAAACATCGTAAAAAAGACGACGATGCAAGCTCCAACCCTGTATCACGGTTGGCGTTACGTATTTGTTTCATACGTGGCAGACTTACTGGGAACGTCTCGCGATGACCTTCAGGGGTAAAATGCCCTTGTCGCCTTTGTGGCGTGTCCATGCAGCCAAGCACGTCACGAGCAATACCCATACACACAGGAGCTATAAAAACGAGTGAGAATTCCGTGTGCAAGGAAGAAAACGATCATACAGAAATTACGACAGGTGAGTTCCACTCGTTGGAGCCTCCCCAGGAAAGTGAGAGGACGAGAACCACCATGCATGCAAGACAGAGTAAGCAGCCTACCTTACAGGTGAGCTGTGACCGATATACGTGTGAGTCATCTGATTACCAATCCAATCCATGCCAGCCAAAGCTTTTAAAGTCGACTTTGTTGCCGACTCAGAAGATACTGGCAAAGGTTTATGAAACGGCAGTCGGAGGCCAATAATCAAGCAGGACAGTGGTCCAAGTGGCAAATTGATATCTGAATAATACCATGTAAGTCGATGTCTGTCAAGAATGGGTTCACCCTACAAAAACACCAGCGCCCTGGGATAAACAAGTCAATGCAACGTCAACACCATCCGGGGTATCGGAAACCTTACAAGACACGCGTGTCGTAAGGGCGCCTGGAAGCCCAAAATCAGGAAAAGTGTACTCAAAAAGGATGGGCGGTGACTTGCCTCCTACTACGGGTCCCACGATGCTCGAGATGCCAAAGAGCGCACCGATCCCACCAAAGATGAGGGCACGGTACCGAATTTCGCTGCTCTGTCAACGTGTGTAGGTGAGATAACGTCACAGTATCTATGGATCGGGAATGGCACCTCGGCTAGGATTGTCAATACAGTAACACAAATACCCGCAGCGCCGATGCCAGCGATGACGCGGCCGAATATGAGGAAAACAACAGAGGGCGCTATGGCGCAAAAGAGCGAGCCCAGCTCGAAGAAGGTGATTGCAACCATGTAAACCCTTGAAAACGACAGCATGAGTGTTGCGGACACGGGAACTCAAAAGCGCCCCACCCACCATTTGGTTGGCAAGATAGTCAGGACTTGCCCGTACATGGGCGTGAACGCTACTATAGCGAGGAGGTATCCACCAATAATCCACGTCACATTCTGCAGCGCATTGAAATGGGAGACGATCACTGGAAGTGCAGTCGCAACGATAGTTTGGTCAAGGGCAATAAGAGCGAGGCTCAGAAAGAGAGCAAAGACGATGACAAGGAGGGATTTTCCGGATAAAATACGATCTTCTTTCATGTTGGCTAGAGGTGCTGATAGCGAGGTCAGCAGTTGTAGGGGAAAATGAGACATTCAGACGCTCACCAACATATGGTAAAAGGTAGGAAAAATTGCCGGTTTCACCTAGCGACACGCACTACATAACTACGGGAACTTCCATGAAGACGGTGGCAGCCTGAGCGCCACGAGCGCACACATTGAATGCTTTATGGGGCATAGTGCAGTCATACTTGCCTCAAAAGGCGAGCCTCGGCGCCCAGCGTGACGCTGCCAGTACGCGAAGCTAACTTTTCGGATCAGCTTCCATCATGGAGCCATAATATTATTACCTACGGTTTCGGTTGTGGTTTTCTCCTGGTACTTGGCGAGTCATTTCACTATGCACCCTTGTGCTGGATCCCTCTTGCGTCGGACTCGGAGGCATTCGCCCTTGTACTTCGGAGGCCCTCCTGTCAACCGACTGCTATGAGTTGCGACGCCACAGGAGGTGCGGCACAAAGCCTGAGAGCCATACTTCCCTATAAATAACTTTTAAAGGTGAGAGATTCCAAGAATCTAACGCTGGGAGAACTTGCGCCTCAGCATCCGACTAGGATAACCTCGGAAGTTCGGTATATTCAAGGTTTTCAGTCCCCTCAAAGCTCGAAGTTTCAACCGAGGAAGAGAAGGTTTGATTCAACTAAAAATTTGATTCGTTCTTTCTTTGATTTCATATCAGCTGGGCGTAAGGTGGGAGTAGAATGGCGCACGCCGCATCATCTTTCGAGGATTGTGACGTACTTGCGGGTCGTAAGTATGGCCCGGGTTTGGTGGGGCGCAAACAAGGATGATTGGTTGGTCGCTAAACATAGCAAGTGGCGTTCTTCGTCCATCACGGGAGTCCTTTAATTTCTTAGAAGTCATCCCCACCTAACATAGGTATAATGCATGATCAATCTTTGATATGTAGTCTTGACAGTGAGCATTTCAAGCTGATTGACTGCATCACTGACTCGGACGTGGCGTAGCTATTTGGTTCAAGAGCCTGAGGATACTCGACAAGACATCCACAACGCTCCATAGGATAGATAACTTGGACAGGTCACTCCACCGTGAATCACTTGTCAGTATCATGCTATTCTCGTTTTGATTTGCGGCCGTTCTCTCAATCCAGTTCGTACCATCAGCTGTCAACGTCGCCGATACACCGTCCCTACTGTATCACTTACTTATGCAGCAAGTATAATGTCCCTCGATAATCACACTCTTCAGGTTCTGCATGAATCCCGAGCGCCGACTTTCGAGAGCAAGGTCCTCAATCAAGGCACCCGGAAACCTGGCACTCCAAGTACATTGTTTAACCCACGTGTAAGGCTTGAGCGCTTTAGCTTAGCCCTATGAATCTCCAGAGCGGAAGCAAGTGCTGGCAGACAAGTTGCGACTCGGAGAGGCAGCTTATCTGCGACCTTTGTTAAATTGTTTTTCCTGCCGACCTGGTCTGACCAATCACACCAAACCAAAGCAGTCGATTAAGGCGCTCGAGGGAGAAGATTACGTACAACTGTCAGTGAGTACATAACGATCCCTTTATCAAGTAACTCTGCTGGACCCTGGTTGTTAAAGTTCATCAAACGGACGACCCTTACCGAGAACTTGCGTCTCACACCAACGTGATGGCGATCCAATCGAATACCGTTATCACACCGCACCGACCATCGCTCCACTATGATGTATGTAGTATGTCAGACCAGTGCTTTGCACCTTGGTTTACTGTCTGAACTTGAATCTCAAACAGCTTTGCATCGCCAGTAATTCATCGGGACCGTAGCGACCGTCAGTACCTCGTTGACTCACCAGGACAGCACTACGAGGTGAATCATACACCGCGACAATCTCCGTTCCTGTGGAGAAAAATGTGCCATCGCGAATCCAAGTCGAAGTGATTCGGGCCCAGAATTTTCAAGTGGTGGCTGGCAGTTCAACACTGGAAATCAATGAGCCTGAGCCTGAGATCCATCTCGTGTGAGCTTAGGTCGACACTGATAGCTTTCACAGGTGTCAATGTAATTTTACCTCTCTCCAGTGTGCACCTGCGGCAGACCTTCAGACCCTCAACAAACTCGGGCTCGAACTGGCACAGGTGGACGCCGTAGCTTGCCATCTGAATGTGTCAAGTAACCCGTATCGCCAGCGATCCGTCGGAACAGCAACGACTGTCACGTACAGCATGTCGACTCATTAGTTACCAGGCCTGAGCAAAACGTCGCTAGGCCATGAGTGCAAGCGTGAATCATTCACCTCCAACTCACTGAAGCGCATCAACAATGAACGCTTGAGCCCCGAAAGCCTGACACTGGCCGGGGTAGTTCAGGGGTTCTCCTAATGTATTGCTAATCATTGGCAACGCGCGATGTGCGTGCCATCACGTAAATATTTGATCTCCTCCCTTAATGCACGGCGGCAGCGCCTCTGCGAATCTGAAAGTTGGAACGAACACCGTGATAGAGTGCAGTTCAACCACGGCAGAATCCAACACGACTCGTGTCATTTGATAGTTTGGAAGCACGTCATCCTATGCTCTGTCGCCACACTATCCAAAAAATGCAAGTCTAATTGAATTTTCATTCAGTTCTTCGCGGAATTGGCACTAACTGCAACAATTACTCGTGGGTCAGAGCGAAGGAATAAAGAATATGAAATAAAATAAGTAACTCCAAGCAATAGTCAGCGAATAGCACGATATTAGCCCGTGCCATATTTTCTGCGAATATCATACATAGATAATCCATCCTTGAGGTGAAATGCATCTGCCTAGCATAAATACCATGAAACACGGGAGAGCATCAATCGCATCAATAACAAAAGAACTCTTCGAGACCGCGTCCGAGAATGGTCAACCCATTCTCTATCGTGTCGTCCGTCCCGACGAACGTTGCACGGAAGTAGTTGACACGCTGCCAAAGTCTAGTCAGACCAACGGTCAACAGGAAGAAGCAGCTGAAACACGTACATCGGCGATATGGCTGTCAGTAGATGGCCGCCCCGAGCGGTCCACGATCGCAAACGTCGACGCGGGCATCATCACCAGGCCACAATCAAGAAGCTTACGGAACAATTCGTCCATCAGCTCCGCCGTGTTTGTCACTGGGCCTTCGAGAACCTTGGCGTCTTCGAGGAGCCTGTAGCGGGGGTGATGATCGAGATTGATTTTGATCCATACGAACATGCCGGATTGTGGGCATTCCGCCGATGCGAGGCCAGTCCCAGCTATCTCGCGTCTAAAGACGTCCATGAACAGGTTGCGGCGGCGTTCGTATTCGTTGCAGAGAGAGGAAACCCATTTCATGAATCCGTCCAGGCCCCAGCCCTGGTTTCCAAGGAGCTCTGCGATGAAAGCCTGTCCGAGACCGTGTGGGTGTTGCGAAGAAGAATCCGTGAGCATGTCTAGTCTCTCCGCAAAGAATTCGTTGCTGGTCACCCAGCCCAGCCGCATTCCAGGGGCAAGGATCTTGCTAAAGCTGTGCACGGGGGTGATGAATAAATATATGTCGGCCATTAAACAAGTTAGCGGGACTAACCTGTCCAGGCGCATCACACGTCCATCATAGTCCATGGACAGGAACGAGCGGGGAAGGACCTCGGCCATAGCACGGGTGAAACCGTACTCTTCCACTGTTTCTTGTGAGACATTGAGGTCATACTGGAGGAAGAAGTATGGGTCATCCTCGAGAATGATAACATCCCATTCGCGCGCAATCTGATAAATCTGGCGCCGTCTCTCGAGGGAAAGAGTGCTTCCTGTCGGGTTTTGAGAGCACCTAATGACGGACACGTGAGTTCAACAAGATAAAGACTTTCAAATACAAGTGACGCACGGGATCGTGTACAGGACGTGTGGACGCTTCCCTTGAGAATCTTCGTCCCAGTTGGCGAGGATACGTTCCATATCGGACGGGATGAGACCATCCTTGTCCATCCGGATCGGAACCCAGTCGATACCGAGGGGAAGGGCTGCATTTGTCATGGCGGAGAACGTGAATTCCTCGCAAAGGAAGGAGTCGCCGGGATCACCCAAGAGCCGGAAGCACTTTGTAAGTGCATCAGCATTTCCAAGACTGAGGGAGACGGCGTGGTTGGGCGGTGCGTGGATACGATCATTGAGTTCTGCAAGACCATCCCGCACGTGCTTCAACCCGGCGCCAGCGCCGTAGGCCATGGCGGTCCGGAGGCTCAACGCACAAGGGTCGTCCTTGAGGGAGGAAATGATTTGTCGTTCGCCAGAGCCTGCTCTCCAGGCCTGGACAGGGTCTTGCTCACGAACGGAAGGAACGACAAAATTTATCTCGGTAAGAGGGTACAGCGAGTGGTGGGGGTCGCCTATAATTAATAGTGAGCCCAGGAAATCATTGGTGATGGGCCGGGTACCATACCATTACCCATGTTGATTGTCCCGGGCTTTACCTGGGCGACTTTCCAGATGGACTTGATGGGATTTGGGAGTCTGGCCCTGGCCTCGGCCGAGAGGTGTCTGGATAGGTCAGGCTGACGGCGTTTTGAAGGGATAACGCCAACACGGTCATTGTAGGAAGGTGCGACGAAAACCATGGCAAAAGTGGTAAATACAGCGGAGAAAGAAGAGAAAACGGGCGCAAAGTTGTGAGTCTTGGGGGGCAAGGAGAGTCCATATTTCTAGGGCGGAATTCACTGCCCTGATAGTTACGACTGAGCGGGATCTCATCGCAGTCGGGCCAAGTCACGACTCGTCGAACGGAGTTGTCTAGATCCGCGCGACGAGATCTGAACGGGATTACATAAACCTCCCGGAACACCAATATGGAAACCGAACCGGCTCGCCCGCCATGCCTGGATGCAGATCACGCCAAATGATGGACCTAATCCGCTGGCATTAGGTTTGATGATCTTGCTCAGAACCTTCACCATGTGCTCCAAGTCGTGCGATGCAACCAAACACGGATAATCGTATATTGTGCTACTGTTCATATCCAAGCGAGTGTCCAATATACACCATTGACGGAGCGGCCTCTTCACCGCTGGGCGATGCGTACCTGGAGCTACCTCAAGCAGCCTCCAGTCCAGCCGCACACAACCCACACCCAATACATTCCAAACAAGCTGACAAAACATATCAGTGCCGTTCCGTGCAGTCGCGCTGACAACAACTCACCGAGCCCACCACAGCATGCGCACAGGTAACACGGGCAGCACAATGGGTTTTCAAACGACCCTGTATGTGCAAAACGAAAGAATCACGCCACCATTTAGAATCGTTCAGATCAGATCTCAACAAGACCATATCTTACCCCTGCAACACCAAAAGCTGAGCATAATCCCCGCAATGACCACAAGGAACAGCCCAACGAAAACGATGATAAGGTACACTATTTAAATCGTCGACCCTTGAGCAACCGCAACAACGCCGATGTTACTTGGAGATACTTACATTTGTGGTTGGTGAAGCTCGACCCGCTGGAGCTAGATTGCCTCTTGCCCAACGGACCACCGCCGCTCACGTCAGCCCCGAGGTTGATCACGTCAAGCAGGTTAATGTCGGCCACACATGAGATTACCAGCGCAGCGCCGACGGCAAGAAGTAAGAGTGCGGCCGGGAACAAATACTTCCGTACCCGCACCTGATGGCAGGCACGGTGACCAGCAGGGTTCGAGTCCGCGGCACATGCACATTGGCGCTTGGATTCTAAATGGACCTGGCACTGATTGGCGAATTTGTCGTCATTAACGCTGTGCGCGCTCATAGAGATTGGAACGGGCTGTGCAAAGACTGGGGCCATGATATCTGCGTGGTTACTACCGGTTGATGTGGTGGTGGTCTAAATACTAGTTGGGAAAAACCGCAGCTCATCCCATTGCGGCGGTGGCGCAACATGTGACACTGCCACGCTACACCCGCAGTCCCCTTGGCTGGTTTCAAGAATATCCCGAAGCTACAGCACGAATCTGGCCAAGGATGGCTTGACTGCGCATGTCAAGGAGCTTGTACTGGATACGAGTTTATGATTCTGCGATTTCATGTTTGCCAGTGGTTAATCAATTAATCGTTCATACTGAGCCAAACTCAAGTCATTCATTGAAAAATCCTACGCGGCCTCAAAAATAACCTTGCATTCATGCACCTCGACCCTCGCCAATGGCACCCGCAGCGTCGATAGCATCTATATCTTTTTGGCTTAGTTCTGCAAGGTAGTCTGGGTCAGAAAGCGACCGCCAAATGTAAGCATGATTCGCGTACCGACATCACCTGCCGCTAAATAGCCCTGCAAACGCCACTTTTTGGAACTCATGCTGATGGCAGGATGACACTCGATCAGTACAGCTTCCAAAGAACGACGTGGGTGGCGTCTTGAACTTCGGTCACGTACGTGATGACCACAGCACCCTTGGCTTTCGTCCATGCCAATAGAACTTGATCCGTGGTGATCTTCAATCTGGAAGCGATTTTGTTCAACGGAGCATCCAGCGGACCACCTTGTTGGTGGGTAATCGGGCTGTGCACAAAGGTTAGACGAAAACAGGTTTTGACTCGAGTCATGGCCGCGTACTAGAGAGGACTGTACGCCTCGATCACAATGCCGTGCTCCTTGGCGTATTCTAAAATCGAACGTTGTCTCGCGTACACGTAGGGATGTAAGAGGATCTAGTAACAAAAAGGTTAGAATGGTTCACATTCAAATACATCGTCCTCGGACTTGGTTCACAGCTGGCTTGATCTCTGCAGAAGACAACAGTATCTCGAGGTGCTTGACATTAAAGTTGCTGACACCAATGTTCCTGTGGGGTTCATAGCATCCGTTGAACAAGAAAACGGAGAAACAAGTATTGTAAACAAAAGGGTACTTTGCCAGACCGACTCTCTTGATTCTTTCCATCTCGGCCCAAGCCGTCTGGATATCCGGAACTGCATATTCCACATCATGAATCAGATACAGGTCAACATACTCCACTCCAAGCTACAGACGACATCAGAATGGCCATTCATTGGTTGAACATCCAACTCAAACTTACGTAAGATACACTGTTGCGAATGGAGGTCTCGATGTCCAGGTCGTTTTCATGCGAATATTTGGTGGTGATAAAGACGTCTCCGCGTTGCAGACCTGTGTCTCGCACGGCAGTTCCAACTTCTCTCTCGTTGCGGTAGTATTGTGCAGTGTCTGCCATACAATACAATTGATGACTCGGATATGCAAACTCATGCGCTTACCGATGTGGTCGAACCCGACGTTCAACGCTTGTTTCACCTGGTCGGTGGGGCGTTGACCATTTCCGAGCTTCCATGTTCCAAATGCAATGCCAGGAATGACATATCCTAATAGCCAGGCCTACGTGGCAGCAAACAAACGCTGGCTGCATCTGCTACTTACCAGAGTTGAGATGGATAGGGTCCCAAGGCATTATTATTGTAACTGAAACGTGAACAGGGGAAAAGCAAAAGCTGGTGCAGCGCCCGTGGAGCAAAAACAATATTCCCACCCTCATCGTTTCATGACATAGATCGATATCGGTTCGGTGCTCGTGCAGGTGTACAAAGTATTACCTGGAAAGGGATGCGCATGTGTTCAAGCAGCACCTCCATCAACATCGCGCCCGAGTATAGCTTATGCCAATGATTGTGTGGGAAGACAAATCTAATCCGCAGTCAGTCTCTGATGCCTACCTTGTACCTATGCAAGGGCTATAACATCAAGTTTCGGATTTCCTCTCCGAAATAATCAAGATAGTCATCACGAGCTATCGCCGACGGATTGCGTCATGGCTTCCCCATGATCGTCTCCGGCGTCTATCGTACCGGGGGCGGGAAACCACCCCCACGCTCCCAGGTCGACGCGGAAATCGCCCGTTCGACCGTCAGTGACTTCGACACCCTCTTCTTCAAGTGCATCACGTTGGCGTTGTGCGCCGGTCGTTCCTGGGCCGCGTGAAGAGATCGTACCGGCAGCTGAAATCACTCTATGCCAGGGTATTGGCGGCATCACGTTTGGAGATAGGAATTTTAATGCTATCACATTCGGAAGGAGTCAATGTTTGGTGGGGTAATCGGAAAGGAGGCGAACCCTGTCCGACGTGTCGGGCATGTCTGGGCATGCCGATCAGCTTTGCAACGTGACCTGTATGGACCAAATTTAGTTCAGGTTGGGGTACCTATAAGCACGACGTACTGTAGCTCGTTACTTTTTGTGGAGGGATTCTGTGCCAGCAAGGTGAGGCTTGTTGGTGTGCAGTGTCAACTAGGAAAGCCTACTGTCGCACGACGTGGTATACCTGCCAAACGATAAACCGAGTCTACTTCAGTACTGGCAGAGGTGAATCGTGTACATAC
This sequence comes from Pulveroboletus aff. annulatus, assembly GCA_038094595.1. Taxonomy (NCBI): domain Eukaryota; kingdom Fungi; phylum Basidiomycota; class Agaricomycetes; order Boletales; family Boletaceae; genus Pulveroboletus; species Pulveroboletus aff. annulatus. The sequence goes on along the minus strand of JBBPTX010000592.1, from coordinate 3,850 downwards.
CGCGGCGTGGAACTCTGCACTATCCATACCGACGCGATTCAAGTTCTTTGTCACGATGCGAGTTCACTGACTCGTACTGTCTCACGCCTGGTTTCGTCATCCTGCCCGGGCTGCCCACAGAAGACTGTTGCCACGTCTGAAATTTGGCTGTATCCGCTCGAACTCTCCTCTAGTTTCTCTTTCGACAACATTGGCAACCCAAATCGCGGAAGAGCTGAGTCGAACCATATCTCAAGACGGCTTTTTCTGCCTGATATGACTCGGATTACTTCCTGAATGTCCCATGGCAGTATCTGCTCTGTATTTGGTTGGGATACCATCGCATCGCCAAGAGGAACCCCAGTGCTAACATGTGGACAGTCTGACCGCAGATGGCGTTTTGGGACGCGGAGGACTCTGTTGCAAGGGCCAGCAAGGCTACTACAGATCATATCCAAAGAAGAATGGGTCGCTTCGAATGACGCTGACAGAAGGCGGACACAAATCAGGTGATTTATACTCCTCCCAACCATTGTGTTTCAAAATCGGGAACTGTACCACCAAACCCAAGTCCAAGCTCAACCGCAACCTGGTTTCCTCGAGGACCCGCATGACGCACGACGTGTGGTCTCGTCGCGGGCTCGCGCGTTTTCCCGTCTCGAATGAATGAATGTGCCATATGGTGCTACGGCACGAGGGTATCCACATTTCTCTTCGCAGTGGTGGTTTCTGCCAAGTATTTACACTCCCTTACCCGCCCGGTCAGGAAATAGTGCGGGGAAAAATTGTGTGCTGTCCGGCCCAGAAAATTATCATCGACTATCTTTCCACTCAATGGTCTGGCTACGGGGGATTGCCGTATCTCTGGCTGGGACACTTCCTCCGCAGATCCGCTATCTACGCCAGGTCCAGCCACGTTCATTGCATCATCTGTCAACTCGAGACGACGCGCGATATCTGGAATGCACCGTATGTGTTGCACGTGCCCCTCAGAGCGCGCGTTATTGAGCACCTTGTGAACCTGCGCTGTTCTCTGTGTTAGTGTACATAAAGCTCACACTCACAGTAGCGCATGCAGTCCTTCCGTCATGATACGATCGTCGTGGACTCCTGCTGTGTGTGGACGGCGACTCGGAGTCACTTTCCATTCCACTCCCAACGTTGGAGTGTAGTGTACTGGCTCGAACACATGACGAACTTGGTAGACACTTCCACGCGACGAGGACGGTCTTCCAACGGACCATTGTACCGATGTTTCTCCGACCCATACCTACTTTCCTCGATTGCGCTGTAGCCTTGCTTTCTCAAATCGTACACATGCACCACGCTGGATTCAAGTCTCTCGCATCTGATGGATACCAAACCTCCGCTCGTCTGAATATTGAACGTTCAGGACGGGTTCTAAACAAAGCAGGCCAACTCGACGGCTAGTTCTTGCCAGTGGTTGGTGAGAGTGACAGAGACGACGATAGAAGCCATGCGAGCTCAGTCTACATAAAACTGACGTCTAATTACGGCACAATGATCTGGTGTTCAGCCATTAGGGGAGGGGCAAAACAACGGGTCTCCTCATCACCATGCAGATGTCAAGATACCTCATGTCGGATTCGGGGGTGACAATTCCACGGCGAATGCAAAAGTCGATCAACGCCATAGCTGAGCTCGGTTTGAACCGTTCTTGGAACAAGTGCGCCATGACCTCTCCCACGTCCATCAACCGGAACGCATCGACTTCTCCATCCTCGGCATTTGTACGCGGCGTGATTGTTCCGTCGTCCGGGAGGCGGAGCTCGTAGAGGTAATATATTCCGGGTAGGATCCATCCCGAGGGAGAGCGGTTCGTGAAGTTGACCATTCCTGTGGAGCGTGCGTGTTGCCTGACGAAACCAGATGGGAACGAGGCTTCTTCTGTGCATTCACGGATGATGGTCTGGTTTGGTGTCTCTCCAACCCCCATGCCTCCTCCAACAGTACAGTCATACCGGCCCGGCCACCTATGCTCGGACGGATTCAAGTCGCAAACAGGGCATGATTGAACTGACTTACGTGCTCTTTGAAAGCGATCGACGAGGGATCCAGAGCATTGTTTTTCCTGTCACGCGGCAATTATAGAAAGCTGCGTTTTATGTGGACCAATTGCAAGAACATTGTAAGCGGCGACAAGGAGGCGTACCTGTGAGGAGACAACCAAAGTTGACGAATCCAAATAGAGGGAGTGCAGCGCGTTCAATCCCGAACGCAAGACGCGACTCTGCATCCAGACGTTCGTGTCGAGGTGTATACACAGGATATATCTCGTTGCTCCAACCTAGCAGTACCTTGGTCCATGAGAAACACTGGCCGGAATAAACATGCATACCTTCTAAGATATCCGGAAAGAGCCCCACGGTTTTCCACCTTTCCAGGACCTGACTGACGGCATGCGTCCGGGCTTCGACATTAGCGATGTGATTCGCAAAGCAAACCGCCCAAGGGGAATTGTCTTGTCTTCGAAGCACATTCCAGATCGACCCATTTCCGAATTGGTGATTGTCTCTGAGAATTGCCTGGACGACACTGGGCCGTAAGAAGCCAATAGGGTTCGAAAGAAACGTAGAGTGCAGAAACATTGGGAGAAGACATTCTTCTTCATCTGGCCAGGTGGAACCAACGTTGCACGACGCGCGATGGATGGCAGCGGGGTCGTTGAACGGGCCAGCAGGGAGAGTGAGGTTGATCGCAGAGTAGACCAGTGGTAGCATACTCTGACGGGCAGTAGTACTCAGACTTCGAAAGTAACATGAGACCGGGCCAAGGTTCGGTGTGAAAACATGTGTACAGGTGCGAGCGTGTTGTGCGTGGCGGAGGAGCATCTTCAAAAAACACCTCTCAGTCCGGTCCGAACCGGTCCGATGTAGTAGCCAGAATCAAGCAGTGGGCCTGCTGGATGAATGTATTTCAAGTCTACAGGTATCTCTGGCACTGCGTTCGATTTTGGACAGAAATTTGAAACAGAAAACGGCACGTACGAATCTTGGGCTACTGGCACGCAGCTCAAGGGCCAATCCTGAAAAAACACCGACTCGGAAGACGCAAGTCAGCTACTACTCGAGACACTATTGCAAGGCGGGCTCCCCATCAGAACTTGAAAGATATACCGGCCTCCCAAAACGCTTTGTGATGCCTGAAGCGCGCTCCATGTCGCAATTTCCAGCATGGCAGCGATGCGGCCGTCCGGGTCGACTCTACCAGGTCCGCCGGTGGTGCGTCAAGCTTCAAGTGGCAACACTTCTTTTTCAAACCACCTTGTCTCTGCGAACGCGGCAGTGTAACATATGACCACATTCCTCTTCGCCGACTCAGAGATTCATCAAGGTAATTTTGTTCGGCGTATTGAAACTTGAAAGTCGTCGCCATTCAAGTGCTAGCGTGGTAGTACGCATCTGGTGACCTGACCGTTATGACGTGCCGCGATCCCGCGGGTGGATTCAACTCTCAACGCGGAAGCCTCATAGCGGTCTGGTCGTCAGAATGATACCATGCGGGAGTCACCAACATTGCTGCCTAAGTCGTCATCATCCAGTGAGTTTCCTCACAGCGGGATAGAATAATACATATTGGGTCGAATCGGCGCTGGATGGGCGTGATTTTCATCTGTAACTCTAGCAGACGTGACCACAACTCTATGTTGTACGAGAGTTTTTCGCGGACGTTCAGAACGTTTGCTCGCTCCCAGCCGAGTAAGCACTTTTACTAGCAGTCTGTCGAATTTTCCAGTTGAACAGACTTTATGCAAAATCACTTAGCCAGGTCCCAGTTTGTTTACTAGTAGTGTGCGGATGACGCGTCACGCGTTTGGCATGCACAGACGCGTGCCAACTGTCAGCCGCCC